>CAUYRT010080967.1:0-24637 GCA_963574885.1 Lepilemur ruficaudatus
CTATAGTCCTAGCTACTCAGGAGGCTGAGGCAGGAGGATTGCTTGAGCCCAGGACTTTGAGGTTGCTGTAAGCTGAGCTGACCCCATGGCACTCTACATAGGGCAACAGAGTGAGACTCTGTTTCCAAAAAAAAAAAAAAAAAAAAAAAAGATAAGCCTTCTGGTTAAGAGTGAGCTACCAGTAGTTAAGTTTTGGAGTAGTCAAAAGGTATAGGTAGATTTTCAACTGCATATAGGGCTTGGTGTCCCTAGCCCTTGTGTTGTTCAAGGATCAACTGTACTGTATTGCATTTAACTAACAAACTTTAATTAGTGTCTCCAAAAGAGATGTTATACATACGTAGACTCTTTCTTCTAAGTTGTTTGTATTAAAAAAAAAATAACTTCTTACCTTTCCTAACTGTATTCATGGAAAACACAATAACCCTTTTTTTTTTACAGAAAATAATCAGATTTATTAATCTGAAGTAAAAATCATTTGACATTAGTAACGTAGATTGCCACATCCACACATTTCCACACCAATGGCACCAATATCATATGAGCAAAGTTTCAATGTAAAAGCGCACTCATAAATTTCACCCACTGAAAACTACTAAAGCATTTTTCCTACTCTTTTTCTACACTGCCAATAAAACTTTATTACAAATTATATTTGGTCTGGACTTATTCTGTTCCCAAACCTCTTAAAAATAATGAGAGCTGCCTGGACACTTATTTATGTTTGTCTCAGTGCTATAATGTGTATATTTGTTTTCTGTGTTCCTAAGACATCCTGAATAGGATCATTAACATAGTTCCACATTTTCATACTTTGTTGCCCACACTCAACTCATATATTCTGACATGAATGTGTCCAGTAATATCTTTGCCTGATTCATAGTATTAATATCGCCTTTTCTACCACAAAACACTAGCAGTTTAATTCCCAATTAATTCCCAATTAATCTTTGTTAAAAATGAATTCACTGGTGAATAATCTTCCCGCTTCCCACATACTCAAAACTCTGCGGTTGTGGCAGCTTAACTGTGTGATGTATGGCCACAGCCAAACAGGCCAGATGTTTCACAGTATAGACGTGAGACTCCCTACACTTCATTCTTCCTTGCAGTTGCTTTCTTTCCAATGCCAAGATGAATACTTTATTCCCATTTTACTTCTAAACATTAAAAAAAAAAAAACCTCCTCTACTAGCTTCTTCTGTTTGTCAGCTACCCGACTTGGCAATTCTGGACTTTAGGCCAGGGATTATTAAAGGCCAAATCTTTTGAGAGGCTTTAAAATTTAATAATTCTTTGTCATTAATTGCCACTGTCTGATTCTATTAAGTTTTCATACTTTCCCCTTGGAAAATCTAGCCTAGTTCTTGGCATATTCCCCATCCTTTCCCAGAAAAATGTTCTTCCTATTCCTCAAGAGGCCTGGAAGAATCTCCCTACTTGACCTTACATTCTTGAGTACACTTTTGTTGTTTGCCTTCCCGCTTCCAAAATGCTATTTTTTGTTACATTCACTTCCATTGTTATGGTGTTTTACTTCATTTTAATCATATATTTACAATGCAATAATTTAGTATTTCTTAGTTTGCTTTTATTTTGATAAATAAATCCCAGGCATATGCATTATATTTAATGATTATTTTAGGATGCACCTTGCCCTCTTCAAAACCATGAATGTATTTTTTTTAGCAAATATTTGGTTGATAAAAGCAAGAATTTAAAAAATCATTTAGTTAAATAATGGTCTTTATGTTTTACTTTCAGATATGCTTCAACTTTTAATTGTGTTTGACTTTGTGTAGCATTTGAATCTTAAAATCTCTTTGTCCTCTGAAGGAGGTCCCATCCTTGACGCCTCTTTCAGTAGCAGAAGGGTAAGAAAGTTTGTCTTTGTTGAGAAATACTGTCCAATAGATGGATTTTTCTAATAGATGGAAACGTTTTATATTTGCACTGCCCAATATATTAGCCAGTAGCTACTTATAGCTAGTAAGTACTTGGAATGTGGTTAGTCAAACCACGGAAGTGAATTTTTAACTTTACTTAAAGTTTAAATTTAGATAGGCAGCCACATGTGACTAATGGCAACCTTATGATACAGAATAAAAGAGTATTGCAATTATTGACGGTAATCACAGGTACACAGGCAACCATTTCCAGTAAATTTGTAATGCTTTATGGAGCAACTATGTCTGACATTGCTTTATATTTGCAGAAATGGATAATATTTAAAATATAGGGCCCCTGACTCTTAAAGTTTTTTAGTTGAGAAACAAGGCTATTCTAAACTGGTAGTTCTCAACTCTGTCTATACATTAGAATCACCTGGAAGCTTTTTTCAAAATAATAATGTTCCAGATGAAATAATAAGATATCTGAGATTTGTTTCAAAATAATTTTGACAATGTGAAAGAGGGATAAGATAGTATCAATGAGATAAATTTTGCCACGTGTTGATAAATATTAAAATTATGGGCACGTGGAAGTCTTCTATATGATTCTCTCTATTCTTTCAATACTGTAATTTTCTATTATAAAATTTTAAAAATGCCAGCTCCACTCTAAATGAACTTAATCATAATCTGCATGGTGTCAGTATTTTTTTAAAGTGCCCGTATCATTCCAATGTAACATCAGTGTTGAGAATTACTGATCTGAATAATCTTATGATACGTTAATGAAAAAGGCCCAGAGTATGGAGAATCTGACAGTTCTCTGTTCGTATGAACTGAAGGAATCGCTAAAATGGAATGAGTATCGGAGTCATGGATAACATAAGTTTTTTAAAAATTTTGTCAAAATGTATTGCAACATTGGCTGATCTTTAACTTCCTTACAGAAATAAATGCTAACTCACTTGCACAAGCAGACTTATTGCAAAGTTTCCTTTGATCAGACAGTTTATGCGCCCAAGCCCAGAACCACAGCTGAGATGATATTTGCTGGCTTGCAGACCCCTCGCTGTCATTGCTCCTTCCTTACTAGCCAGGCCACAGTGCGGTCACTTGTCAGTGCCTCAGTTCCACATTCTCTAATCACATAGCATCATTGAATATGGCCATTCAGTCATGCTAAAGGCAGAATGATACAGACACAGACATGATAGGTTAAATCAATATCATTGTTTCAGGGGGCTCATAAAAGGGATTTTTCACTGTAAATAAAAAATTTAGTCAACTTGAAAGATTTCAAATGATCTACTTTTCTTTTTCAAATTGCCAACTATTTGTGCCACCATCCAATACTACAATGTAGATTGCTTAGTATTCCTCACTTTTCTCAATTGTCTAATGATTTGAAGTTTTCTTCAATTTTTTGCCTTTGTTAGGCTGGAATTTTAAATACTATGGTTACTTGACTATATGTAATGCTGAAAAGCTCAACAATGCATAACATAACTTTGCACAGGGAATGTTTATAGACTCTCATGTCTTACCTAAAAAAATGGAAAGAGGCATTCCCACGTGTTAGTTAACAGAAAACTTGAATTTAACAGTTACCAAATTGTTGAAAATATAGACACCTTACCTTTTAAAATACAGATGTATTGGCCCACTTATGGTAAACTTTTTAAGAAACATGTTTATTTTCATCCTGATTAATCTAAAAATGGTAAATATATCACATGTAATCAAAGACATTTCACTTTAGAAAGCATCCATTGGTATCAATCAGACGCAAACAGATAATTAGCCTTATGCCAGATATTCCTTCAACTGTCCTATGGATTGCCCAAGTATCTTCCAAATTTGTCCTATTACTAGAAGCCTGGGACCAAGATCCTCAGAAACTCTAACAAACATGATTCATTCATCATTAGTGAACCATTTTCTGTGCTTAAAGTAGTATTTACCAAGAACTTTTGCACACCTAGCTCCATGCTGGACATCACACTAAAAGACACTGCCTTTTCCTTAGGTAATTCATGTTTCTCATTCAAATCAGAAAAAGGGGCATGTGAAACAGGGACAGTAAAGAGAACCACAGGGGAAATGTACATATATTCTTATGCAGTTTATAGGGATTAATGTGGTAAGTGAATGTAGTAATTAGTGTAGGGTGATATTGATCTGAAAAGGTGTTACAATCCAGATTTTAATGAAAAGAATGCGTATAGATTGGAAAAATATATTACACGCTGTGGGATAAAAATAAAAAATAAATCTGGCAGGCAGCACAAAACTAAAGAGCCCCCCTACACACACACACACACACACACACATGTATGTAAACTAATGAAATCTGAACAAGGTTGATGAATTGTATCAATATCAATTTTTTGGTTGTGTTATTGTGCTATAATTATCTTGATATTATCATTGGAGGAAACTGGGTAAGAAATATATATGCTCCTTCTGTGTTTTTTCTTACAATTTCAGGAGAATTTATAGTTATGTCAAAATAAAGAATTTTTATAAGAGGTATAGACATAAATAAGTCTATTGAAAACACATTGGTTAAAACAAAAGCAAAATTAATATCAACAAAAACTGACCCAGCTGGTCAATAAAATGTTAATGATTAGGTTAAGAGATTATGGATCGAAATCCATTAATATATAGCCTAAATTCTTATCAAAGGAAATTAGATAGTAAGCAAGGTGTAGCATGTGACTGGAGATTCTTGATTAACTGAGAGATGAAGAAAATCTCATAAAAGACTTCTTGAATGCAACAAAACTATAAACATTTAGGTATCCACATTATAAAGTATCAGAGCATTGTCTTAAACTCAACATTTAGCATTGTGTTCAAAGATTAGGTGAAAAGATTACCTTGCCAGAAAAGCACTGTGATAAATATATATATATTATATATATATCTTTGTATTTGTGCGTATGTAGGTGTGTATATACGATATCAGACAAAACGTGGCTCCACACAGAGTCAGTACCAGTAAAATCAAGTAATATAATAATCATTGATGGACATTAGCCAATTCTTGTGTCATATGCATTGTATTATAAGTGTAAAGTAATTTCAGGTTAATATAGAATTGCAAGAGGAGGAGTGATAAGGTCAAAATATTATGACATTTTATAATCCCATAAGATTCCTTTTGAGAAGAATGAAAAGAGACAAAGATGCTCAGAGAATAGTTACTTCAGGCATCATAGAGGGAAAGAACTAAATTAAGTTCAAGAAGCTTAAAAGCAAGAATAAAGAAACCATAATGGAAGAAGGTGGAACAGAATAGATTTAGGCCATGTTGTGTAGGAGGAAAGGTATGACTGAGTCCTGAATATAAGTCTAACAGAAATAGAGAAATCATCAACTGAGAACATTAAAGTGAATATAAGTTAAAATTAAGTAAAAGAGGAATTTGTGTGTGTGTGTGTGTGTGTGTGTGTGTGTGTATGTGTGTGTGTGTTTGGAAATACAGTTGCCCTCAGATAAAAAAAGAAAAAAAATCCTGGAATAATTAACTATATTTTGGATATTTAATTTTGTGTTTTGAGAGTCTAGTGAAAACTAAGGATCTAGAATAAACATGAGAGGTCAGGGTTAGAGTGTTCCAGAGGTAATATAGTTCATTGTATTGGAGAGGAACAGATGGGTCTGGTATTTACAAACTGCAGGGAAGAAGGGTGTGAACAGGAGAGGAGGAGAAACAATGAAAGTATACACAAAATAGCCCAGAATTAATATTTTTAAGCATCTTCTGTGCACTAAGACTGCGTTCAACTTTTTAAAAAATCAATGGTTTGCTAAGAATGGAGATAAAGATTTGACACAGGGAAGATTGTTTGGTGTCTACTTGTAGCAATTTTCTTTACTATTTTATCTTAACATAAACAGGCAAATACAATATAGGTAAAGTTCAACTTAACAAAATTTTCTTGCATTAAATTTAGAATTTTTAAACAGAAAACAGATTCTTCAATTCACAAATGATAACCCATAATGTGATTCTGTTTACGCAAATATGTATTAGTTACAGCAAAGCCCATTTGCACATTACCAGATATTAAACTTTAAAATGCCATAGTATAGTGTATGAGGTATTAAAAGTATTCAGGCACTTTGGTAGTGGATAACATGAGCTACATCATTTAAATATTAGAAATTTAAAGCTAAGAAAATTTATCAGTGGTTACATTCATAAAACAAGGATGAAAAATGACTGAGGTAATCATAAAATCAGATTCCGAGAGAGGTAGTTTACACCCAAGTAAAGCACTTTGTCAAATTCCATTTTGTTCACTCAAAAGCAGTAGCCAACATTTTCAATGATGCTGAAATTTATTTTTATTGGGAAGACTAAAAACTTAAGGTTTGAAAGTATTTTATGAGATTTTTCCTTTTAAGGGCACTAGGCTGAAGTCAGGATATGGAAGTTCAGCTGCCACTACTTGGCTGAATGGACAGACATTACTTAACTTCTCTGGGCACATTCTCTCATCTAGGGAAATACATTCATTGAACTGGGTAATGCCTTGAGTTCCTTCTAGAGTCTTGATAATTCTGATTCTAATGGTTTGCTTAAACGTTACAGATTACCACTCATTAAGAAAACTGCCACAAATCAAGCCTACTCTAAAATCAAAGGGTTAACAAACCATTTTATGAAATTGAGCCTATCTTGTCACTGCTGAATATTACTGGACAGGTAATGTTTTGTTCTCCCTGTATCTTTCTCCCTACTCCCTCCCAGCTCTTCCATTACCTAGCAGAGATGCAATCCCTTTAAACTTCTCTCATTTTAGGGATTAAAGTGTTGTGAATTTCAGATTTCTGAAAGGAGTTAATTCTGCGTTTAAGATTTTAATATAATGTCTGATTCTATTATTTATTTAAAAGCAACTGCTTAAAGCCACCGCATACATAATTTTTTTTTCTTTTTTTTTTTTGAGACAGAATTTCACTCTGTTGCCCCGGCTAGAGTGCTGTGGCGTAGCCTAGCTCACAGCAACCTCAAACTCCTGGGCTCAAGCAATCCTTCTGCCTCAGCCTCCCAAGTAGCTGGGACTACAGTCATGCGCCACCATGCCCGGCTAATTTTTTCTATGCATTGTCAGTTGGCCAATTAATTTCTTTCTATTTTTATTAGAGACAGGGTCTCGCTCTTGCTCAGGCTGGTTTCGAACTCCTGACCTTGAGCTATCCACCCGCGGCCTCCCAAAGTGCTAGGATTATAGGTGTGAGCCACCGCACCCGGCCCTTCGCATATACAAATTTTAAGTATCTCTGCAGTACACTTCTGAATTCTCCACATTGCACTATGTGTATAGGGGAGGTGACTAAAATAAATAGAGTGAACGTAGCCAATTGCCTGGGACTTCTAACTTCATGGAGTTTTTTTGTTCCTTGTTGCCTCAATCTAAGTGGTATTTCTGAAGAATTTATGAAATATACATAAACGAACAATTTTCTTCATAAAAAGAAATAATCACCAAAAGAAAACTGTTTTATGCATTTATGTAGGACATAATGTTTTTAGTTTTTAGTAGTGTTTGCACATTTGCCATTTATGAAGGTCTCCAAACGGAACTACTAAAAATAGCAGAGCTACAACAAGTAAATTCTCTTTTAAACTTTATAATGGTAATGTAACAGGAAAATGGCATGCCCACCCTCTTAGTTAACAGCTAAAACAGAGATCTGAAATTTAATCATCATATTTTAATTCCTTTCATTGAAGTTCTCTTCTCTCTTGAACCTCACTACATTCCTTTTTTAAAATAATAAGACAGAATTTTATTCTTTATTTTGTTTAACACACACTCTTCTTGAAAACAGTTTTTTGATAGGGAAGTGGCAGGAGACACCCAAGAATAGGATGTTGGGTGATCCCCAGGCAAAAGAGGGTGCAAAATGGGAATCTGAGGGGAGGTGAAAGCATCTTGAGCTTAGATAACTTGGCTAGAATTCACCCTACATTTTAGGAAAATGTCATGCCATTTCCAATTCTAGGGACAGGGCAGATTATTTTAAATCTTTAGCAATCACTTAGGCAAGGAACATTTCCTGAAGTCGTATTTATAACAAAATACAGACAGGTAACATAAGACAGAGATTATTTCCAAATGGTGCACATGCATGATGGAATTGCACCCTCAATAATAGATGATAAAAATAATAATAGATAATAAAAATAACATTTACCCAGCCAGACATTTTTCTAAGTGCTTTATAATAACTGAGTTTCATTTTTCGGAAACAAAAGTACAGAGAAGTTAAATTTGTGGCCAAGGGGTGACAACTAGTAAGAGACAGAGTGAGGGTTTAGCCCTAGCCATTGTGTTTCCAAGATCCATTCTTCACATTTCTCGTTTAGTTGAGTTTCATAGGTTTCATCCACCAAGCCCCCTGTGCTCTGGCTTCAGATAACATTTGACCAATGGAAGGCAACAGAAGGAGATTGGAGGACTTAACGGTAGGTTACTGGATGATATTTGACATCAGCTGCAATCCTCCATCTGAAGGCCCAACTTTGCCAAGAAGGTTTCTGTCCTGTTGCTTTCACTGGGTTCTGGTAAAAGCTCCCTTTATTTTTCCCCTCAAGTTTAGGGAAGTTAATATTTTCCAATGGTGGACAGACCCTGGGCGATTCATCATTTCTTACACCTTCCTTAAATTCTACCCAGTTTCTCATCCTCAAACTCTGCAATTATCCCTTTCAGTGTCTCACCTGTTTCCTTGTCTGATATTATGACAAAGAAATAAGTCCTTTATGATTTATCAACTAATATATAAGATACAAAAGAAAAAAGTTGCTACTTATTTATATTAACCCAAACATCTGGGTTTCCTGGAATAAATGTGATAAAGCTCCACTTCCAGGAACGAAGAACAGTCCTGGAAGAAAAGGTAGCTATAATGCCTTGAACTTTGAAGGTGAACATTGACAAGATGGTAATCTTGGAAATATGCACGGCAGCAGGCCCTCAGATTTGGATGCCTAAACTCTGGCTTTCCTGTTGTTTCAATCTTGTCTCAATAGTTTACATCTGTATACCGATTAGTTTCATGCATCTAGACCCGTTTCTAGTTCAAATAAGAAAAAAAAAAAAAATCTCATGTAAACGTAGCCCATAGGTAGGAAAATTCTATCGTTAAAAGTGGCAAACATACTAAGACCTCATTTTACTTTGAAAAATGTTAAATAAGGAGCGATGTCACTTAATTTTGATCCACCTAGTTAATGATAAAGCATTATTTAGATAGTTCTTAAAAGGTAAAAGCCATTTGCTACATTGCTGGCGTCTTACAAAAATCAAAGGTAGTTCCCACTAAGGTTTTGATAGCACGATCCTATTTTCCTGAACTGCATGTTTTAGCCACCAAAATAAATCCATGTTTGCGAAATTTGCTTTGCACTCATTGTTCATTTGGTAAGTCACTGGCCATTTTTTTATTATATTTTCAATTAGTAAGAAGACACTTCAGTTTACTTAGCTAGTTTTTTAGGTGGCTAAGAATAACCATCCAAATATTTACTGTGCAGTCCACACAGCGCAAGAAGCCGCCTCAACAGACACTGTATATATTTCACCACTGCATTTGCAAATAACTATCACTTTGCAAAACTAAGCTTTTATTTGGGTGTAATTTCTGGAAAAGCTTTAAGGCTATATTTTCAAAGAGTAAAATTCCAGGCCTTTAAAATTCTACTGGCATCCGCCAACCTCAGCTGGATCCTCCTCTAGGTTTCCGCTGAGCCTGAGAGATGACTTCATCTTAATCATTTTCTTGCCCACAATCATGTAAGATAACTGGGGATTTTTTGTTTTCTTGCAGCATTATGGGAATCTCTTGAAGTGTATGGAGAATAATGAGCTAGAGAAAGAAAAAAAAACAAAAGAAAACATACACTGCAGGAGACTTGGCGGGTTTGACTTTTATGACTGTCCTTGATTACCAGCTTCAATCTGTTGGACTCCTCACAGAGCTATATATGCTTCAAGCTTAATATTTAATCTTGTAATTGGAACAGCATCGTATTAGGGTGCTTAATATGGATACTCTAATTCAGATTTACTACTATCAAGAAATTCAGTTTGGAGTTTTATTAATGTATACATATGTATATATTAAAAGTTTATATAAATGTCTTATTTTAAAATGTGCTTTAAGTGTAATTGCCACATTCTAGTTAATTCAGCATCCTTCCTCTTACCCTTTCTTTGCCATTAACCCTTCCACTAGATTACAGTAGAAACTAAAAATTATGAAAAATAAACTCCTTATAGTCATAACCTTCATCAGTCTAGCCATGTAAGTTTCAAGAAACATACCTATAACATCTTAGAAAGCTTATGAAAACAAACAGAATATTTAAATATATTTGGAACATTTAAATTGAATTGATTCTATGAAATTTTTGAGAGCAACAACTTGTGAATTTAAAGCCACAATCAATACTCTGAAGTTTTTACCACTATGACTTTTTACTTAGTAAATATATTTGCAATTAAAGTAAAAATTCAAAGGATATAAGAATTAAGTCACCAATGTACAGAAATATTTTAGAGTCATTAAATAAATTAGTAAATGATAAATTTTAAAAATAGCATAATAATAATATCATGCATGTTAAAGATCCAATGAGTAATTTTTAAATCTATAAAGATAATAGTGATTATTTTTGAAAGTTTATTTTTCACCTTTTTATACAAACTCTTTCCAAAAATATGGAGCTACATACAGTACAGATTCTACCTGATTACTCTTGTGCATGTGTAGATGTAAGAGACAAAAAAAATTATAAAATATTTTCAGAACCCTATGAAAACCAATATTCTAAAACATAGTACCCAATTTACATAGAGTTAACATGTATAAATTCAGAAACATTATATAGCTATGGAAAATCTAATATTATAAATTGAGGTTTCATGACTAATAGGTACTGTATTGTATATTTAACTTTTAAAACATAGAGGAAAATTAATTAGTCCATTCAATCACTCATGAACAGATACATTTACTAAGTAACTTTCTGTTAATTTAGTAATAAATGTCAAAGGGTTTTAAACAGAAATACTTATTCTGAAATATAAAACCAATGTCTGAGATTTATACAAGTGAATCAATAGATATGTTATTGATTACCTTGTATAATAAAATACTATCTTGTACAATTTTCTTAAAGAGAAAAAAAATCCCTATACATCTATAATAAGAGGTAAAGTAAGTAAAATAAGAAATAGTGTTAGAGAAAAGGGCATCAAATTTAAATTAATTTTGCCTCGAAATAGATAATGCAGATTGAAGGTTGAGACCTAAATGACCTTCACCATTGTAAATTTTACTATATGAGAGCAATACCATATTCTGCAAGATTTTCTTCAATTGAATTTTGGACCTCACTGACGACTATGGTTTAGGAGTAGTTGGATGGTTTTGCAACTAACTTCTCGTTGTATTGTTACTCCTTCTCTACTTGGGGCTGAAGTTTAATACAGCTAGAAATAGTCCTAAGAAGATCATAGCAAAAGTAGGAAAACGTTAGTGCTTCCTTATCTTTACAACCTTTCTAAAAAACTTACTCTTAATCAGTAAACTATATTCACAACTAAAACACATAATATATGCAAATGAGTTGTGACTATAAAATGTGTGTCTTGTTGCTTAAATACATGAAATAGAATATAGATCATACCTACCTCAATTTCTAATTTGCGGACTTCGGTCTTAGTTTATGTTTTACCTTTTTTCCTCTTGATTTTAACCATTAAAATCAGTCACCAATACTATTAAATATAAGCTAATAAAAACAATTTAACTGGCTAGTCAAAAAGTAAGGCTTCTTATTTTACGATTTCAATCAAGGGGGGGAAATGCTACTTCTGAAAGTCTCGCTGCGTGTTAATATATCTTCCGCACAAAATATTGTATTAAACAAACAATATGACAAAAATAAGGAAAATTTGGGAGATACAAGTCATTCTAAACTATTAACTCAACAAATATTATTTGAGGAATTCTTACCCACAATTTATTTTCTAATATTTCTCTATCCTTAGCTTTTATCAATCATAGATATTTGCAACCCTCATAGCAATGCTTGGAAAAGGGGGTATGCTGTGAAAATTCAAAAATAAATTACTGAAGTGAACACAATCTAAAACTAAAATATATCATCGTATTATATTGGTTTTTCTCATTTGAAATGAAATCTAAGAAGTCCTCACGTCACTGTTTTGTATTTCAAGCTGCCATTATAAATATACTAAATGAATAAAATTGCCCAGGCAAGGGCAATGTAATAGATGTTTGTGTGGTGATGTTTTACATAATTCAGCTATTAAATTCATCCATAGGTTGGCATTTCTCAAATGAAAAAGAATTAGTTCTTCCATTCTATACATAATTCGTTTCCCAAATTTCTCAGAGTCTAAGAGAAAGGTTGATCCTTTTTGCTATTTCATTTTTATTTAAAATTAATTTCTTAGATTGTTTAGGTCCCATTAGAAATATTATAACTTATAAATTCCACTGCTGTGATGAAGGATCTATGTTTTTAAACATAGAGGGAAAATGGGGTAATGATTTAAGTATTATTTGTTTTATCTTATGAGTAAAACTCAGCTTACAAAGTGTCAATATAATGGTTTCCATTGGTAATTACTATAGACAAAGATTAAATTTTTAAATACTTAGTTTTGGATTTTTGAGCCCAATGAAAGTTTGTGCAGTGCTTTGAATTTACACTTTTCCTTTTAGAATGAACTATAAAAAAGTTTGCACAGAACCAGAAAGTCTTTCTACTTTATTTGAATTTTTCCTTCCATTCATTGCTAACTTTCAGCAATAAAGCATTTTAATTCTAAAGGAATTGCTGATTTTGTCTATTAAGTATAATCACCTTCAAGTGATTACACTCATGTAGGTCAATGTTACTTAGAATTTTTTTTTTTTATTTCAGGTTACCATTTTAAAATGTTCACACCTGTAATTAATCTACCACTCTGAGAAAAAAAAATGAAAATTATATTTTTTATTCTGTTCAATATTCTCCTATCATCTTAGGAGTAGGATCCAGTAGACTATTTTTTTAAACTCTAAAGTAAATCCTGAAAAGCCACAATCCAGTAACAGAGAAACGAATAATAATATTACTTTTTTCCTTTTCAGAAAACAGGATGCTTGAAATATCTAGGAAAAATTACAATTTAATACCAGAGTTAGGTTGGGTAAAACATTACTTTGGGTTTGACTTGCAGCTTATTAAACATAGCATTTGCTTGTCATTCTGCATTGCCAAGCACATAGACAAGCATAATTTGACAACAAATATTTTATGATCTAGTAGCTATATAAAAGATTTGAAATTTATAAGACTCTAATGTGATTAAAAATCTAGTAAAATCCATCTCCCAAGTCACTCCATTTTTAAATATAATTTTAATTTTTTGATAAAATAGTAATTAAATTGATTCGAATAGAAAATATCTATATATTTATACTGTATTTGCCCACCTAAATGCTAAAGTTAGATTCATTAATCAATTTTGGTTGTTTAACTAAAAGTAGGCAGTTTATATCTACTACTGCATTGCTTGAAGAACAATCGAATATAATTGAAGCCAAGCAATTCATGCTATTTATAGACATTTTTCAGAATCACCTGCTTTGTATTGATTGTTTTAAGTATAGTTGTAAAGTTTTGATTTTTAAGAGTCCCTTTGAAGATGTGGCAGATGTTGGCCTTGCTAATAATGCTGGAAAGCATAGCAGGTTCAAAGTTACAAAACTCTTTAATACATGTAAAAAATAACTGTGTGCTTTTCTATTAAATTTGGTTTTGTTCAATTGTCAATAAACTATAATGGGAGCCTAGAGTCCATAAATATTTGCTTCTAAACCACTAAGCTTGTTTAGTTTGTATATGTGTGCATTCATGTGTGTTTGTGGAGGGGAAATATGTATAAATATATGCTAGAACATGTTATATGTTATAGTTTTAGCAACATTATTATGAATAAAATGTAAAGTTTATAAATATTAGGGCTTTTCTCAATATTTTCTGGTGCTTAAAATTCTATTAGAGTTTAACATGGTCATGGTCATATACACACAGTCTGGCTATTAGATGCAGGGATACAGAATTTTGGTTCTGACTTTGCCCTGGATTTATGTGCTAATTTACCCTCGACTATAAGTACATAGTAATTATAAATTGCCTAACAAAATACAAATGGCCTTTATCATGCATGATATGATTTTTGTCTAACATAAATTTCAAGAGTTCAGAAATCATTTTAATTTTATTTTTGAGAAATACTGAAATATTAAAATGTGTTATACTCAATGAGAGATATTGCATTAATAACACACCAGGACTATAATCATTTTCCAAGTTTCTTTAGTTTCTGCTAGATCAAAATGTCCTTATAATACTATGAAATGAAATAGTTTTGAACATAAATTATGGAAGACCAAAAAAAATCATTACTGGAGAAAGAAATCATGAATTTAAATCCATCTAAAGATCTGACAAATATTAATTTTCTCAAACATTGAAATTGCCAAATTATATTTTATTTTCAACAAGTGTATATAAATTTAACAGAAACTATTGTGATTTTCCATTTAGTCAGTCAACATTTTTTCAGAATATCTCATCAAAGGAAAAGCTCATTCTAAGTCCCCAGTGATTTTATCCTTGGTGATGACTACTTGTATTTCCCACTCAAGTTGTAATCTATTAATACTTTATGCAGCTGACATAAACATTTATTTTTGTTTGTTTTTCCAGTACCCTAATCATCAGCTTCAACATTAAAAATGAACTTTATTTTGTTAGATGGTTATTTCTCACCAAAGGGGCGGAGGAGATAAGTACCATTAAATTATCCTATTTTTTAAAGAATTTTTTATTAAAATAATTTAAGAAAATCAATTCTTGAATCCCACCTTCTCTTTTTTCCCCAACCAAAATAACATGTACCTGTGTGAAAATTCAGTTTGCTCTAAGAAACGCAGGGGTATTCATTCAGTTTAGGAAACATAAGGAACGATCTATCACATAGGTTTCTAGCTGCAGAAAGTAAAATGAACAGTGAGAGTTTCTGGTAATTGCAAAAATTACCAGATCTACCTAATGTGGGATTTGCTTCCAAAAGTTACACTGATATCAAAAGCTCAGTTTATGAAATGGTCACTGCATTCTAAAATTGACTTTTTTCCCTAATGAAAATGAAAAGCTTTCTTATGATTAACTTTTCAACTCATTGTCTTAAGACATTTTCACTTATAGTTAATAAAGTACATTAAATATGAGTGACACTACTAGTAACTTATAAAAACTAATTTGTAATGGAGGCTTAAAAGTTTACCTCTGACCCTGAAAAGTAAAAATTAGAGTTTGAGACCGTGAAGAAGTGATACCATTACCGCGAAGGAATATGAAATATACCGCTCAATCATGGTTATTTATGTAGCATCTTACCTAAAGCTTTATAAAGGATAGACATTTTTCAGTCCTTCAACCAATATCTGCGATTACCTTCTAGGGCTATTAAACCAATTCCCCAAAGGGAGAAAATAGGCAAATGTTATATTAAACAAATGACATCTTCCAAAAAGATGAAACCCAGGTTGCATGCACTATAGCTGTGAAAGAAAACTCACAACTCTCTTAACTGTAAAGTTACCTTTCAACAATTTCATAATGAAACGCATAGGTAAGGGCTTTGAAGCGTTGTCTGGAAAACTGAGTTTCTCTGGATTGCTACGATTTACTTAGCAAGCTGTGCCTTCAAGCACTGGAGTTCAGGAAGGTTCCCCTGTTGCGTGGCTTCTTAAGTTATCCCCCCTTAGATCGGCGCCTCCTGCACGCACCCTCCTATACCACCTCAGGCAAGTAGCAAACTATCTCTACCCAGTTGCTGTTTGCTTCCCAGGACTTGTCTCCGATAATACCCCACTGGGAAAGGATTTTATTCTCCCTGTTTTAAAAAACTCAGATTATCTATTTTACATCAGCACCACATGAATATGAACTATTATTAAGATTCGTCTTTCCTCCGAAGTCTGAGCATCTATTTATTTACAATCCTCTGACACATTCCTTAAAATCTTCTGAATTCCTAGATAATGTCTTCTTCCCCAAGAAAGGGAAACTTTTGCCATTGGAATAGGGTGCTATTTAAAGAACTCTGAAATCAGTATAAAAAAAAAAAACTAAAACTTTTTTTTTCTCATGCGCTCTGCCAAGTTCCATTGCAAGTTCCAAATATTGTGCAATAATTTGGAAATCCATTTAACGATGGGAAAAATCGAGCCACTCAGAGTCGGGAATTTGCAAGGGAAAAGTCAAGGAGCGGCACCCGCACTCACGCCTGCCCAACGGACTCTGCGTCCCAGGGCGCACACCCCTCTCTCCCCAGCGCTCTGATGCAAGGTCACGCTTCGCAATCGATTTCGCATGCTGTCACTTGTCCTTTTTTTCCCCGACCTTCTGGTAAACTAGTTTGGGACCTTGGAGAGCTTAGAGCTGCTGGCCGTATATGTGTTCCCCTGAAATAAACACATGCCCCCAAAATAACAGGACGAAAGCCGCACCGCTGAATTTGGCCTGGGGTGCCACAGAGGGCAAGACACTTCCCATCTTCCCCGCCGGCTCCCAGGAGAGCGAGAATCTTTTCTGGCATTTCTCCGCCCGCTTTTCAACTCGGAGCGCACGATCGCTGAGGGTGCCTGGCGTGCCCTTACCTGAGCTGTCGCTTTTCCTCTTGCCGCCGCTTCTCTTCTCCGCCTCCGCGGGTGACAGCGCCTGGCGGCCATAGTCCCCCGGTGCGCACGCGGCCCCGGTCGGGGTGCTGGAGCCCAAGCTGGACGAATTGGAACACAGGACGGGCGGGCTGCTCCCCAGCTCCGGGGGCCCTCCGGAGTCGGGCTGCAGGCAGAGGCTGTGCCGAGCCGCGCTCGGTGGGGAGGACATCTGCGGGAGGTGCCAGTTGGTTTGCAGAGCCTGGTGCTGCTGCTGCTGATGGTGGTGGTGGTGGTGATGGTGGTGGTGGTGGTGCCCCCTGTGATGCTGGCTGGCAAACATGCCCTCCTCGTTGGGGTATCCCGCGATTATGCAAGATGAGGAAGAAGTAGAAAGCTCGGGGTAGGACATATGGTCAGATCTTCCATGGAGGGCGAGAGAGGACTGGGAGAACGGATGCAAGCCTTGCGCGGTGGCGTGAGGGCTGCGAAGGCAGCCAAAGAGCGGGTGTTCCATAGCATGCAAATCTCGGGTTCCAGGCAGAAGACTTCACGACGGTTCCAAACGCCACCACCCTCTGTCACTTTTCACTGGAAACCGTGTGACTTTACCCCCCGTTCCCAAAGCAATAGCCGCTAGCGCTTCTGCAGAGCTCAGATAATCCCGGTCCTGAGCCCTAGCGGCGGGTCTCCTTTACATAGGAACACTCGGACCTGGAGGAGCTTCCCTGAGCTACTCAGATGTCAAGAGTGAGCGAGGTTGAAGCCAAAAGAAGGTGGTCCCAGAGAACTGCTTTAGGGGGAAATGGCTCTGAGAGGTTATAAATAGAGTGTAATGTGAGCTGGGGGCTGGCTTAGGAGCCCAGCGCTGACCACATACAAACTCCCTCCAAAACTCCCGCTCAGTGTGCGCCACGCGCTCCAAGTTCCACTTCCTATCGCCGGCTGGACAGACGCAGCAGCGCGTCCACGCCCGCAGGCCCGCCCCAGCCAGCTGCCAGGGCTGCAAGCGGCGCGCCCAGAGCCTGAATCCCGCCCGGGCGAGCGGGGGCTCTGCCCTTCAGGATTTGGAGGCCAAGTGCGCTCAGGCGCACACCAGCCCCAACTCCGCACCCAGTTTCCGACTCTCTCACTTTTCTCTCGGGAAACGTGACTCGTCAGTGCCATTTGGGAACTGCCACCTGCAGGAAAGCTAGGGGTGCGCCTGGCCCTTGGGGAGCACAGAAAAAGTAATAAGGTTAAAAGAAAAGATCAGAGCTAGTTTGGCCCACGCTCTGAGAAGTTTTTCAAACTTCGCATCTCTCCTTGCCCTGGGCGCCGCAGAGCGCCTAGGTTTTTGCAGCTGGTGTCTGTGGGTGGGTTGTTAATAGGCTCCGACGCCAGGTCCGAAATTTCAAGCATGTGCACTGAGGACTGGAAAAGGCGGTTCTCAGTGCGGAAAGGAGAGGGGTGGGGTGGGGCGGGTAAGAAGAAAGCCAGAGGCGGAGATGGTTGCAGATGCCCGCGCCCTGGCATCTCACGTGCGATGCCAGGTGGAGTTTCCCTCTCCCTCGCTTTCCTGGTCTCGATCAATGTCCTAGCCACTTGTCAACCAAGAAATTTTCTTGAGTCAGGAATATTCCAAAGCGATTTTGCCCCGGTCACAAGACATGTGTAGATTGCAAGCATATTTCTAGCCTTTCCCCTCAGGAGCCAGCCCAGGTCCCCTCATTTCCCTTCGGAAATCTACTCTCTGTCCCGCTCAAAACTAAATCAGCTAATTGCACCCCTTCCCACCACCACAGTTGCATTTACTGAGAAACATTACAATTCGATGTTCCCCAAAGTTCACGAGGCTTGGGCACTTTGGATATCCCAGGTTACAATTTTGCATCTCCGAAAATGAGCCAGAAAACTTGCCACCAGCGAGCATGCAAGAGCGGGGGCTGGTCTTTGATGCTGTAACTTTCTTGCGGAGGATGGGGGCGGGTGACAAGGTCTGCTGGGGGCAGAATCCTTTACACAAAACAAGAGAGTGGCAAGTAATGAGGCGGAGGAACAGTCAGGTCCGGTCTGGGACCCGTTACATCAGGAGAATATCCGCATTCACCTATCCTGCCCCGGTGCCAAATGCGCCACCAGCAGTGTCGCCCCGTTATTTTCATTGTCTCAGGTGTCCAGAGGATGGTGACTAGGTCTTTGAAGTTGTTAATGGGATTAATGGGTACAGCAAACGGAGCTAGACATCTGGTTTGAATTAAGAAAAGTATTGATTAATCTTTGAGAAGTGTCCCCAAGGCAGAACCTTTCCCCTCGTCCAGTCCTCCCGCTTAAGCCTGCCCATCTCCCTTTTCTTTTAAGTCGCGCTACAGAATAGTGGCTTCACAATAAACCTCCACATCCGTGTCACAGATCGAATTGTTTTCCATTGCTTAGAGGTGGGTGGAGTGGGGGTTGATCAGGAATTCTGAGATTTGTAAGCGCTGCTTTCTTTAACGGAAATTGAGCCCTATTTGGGGGGAAATTAGTTTTGCAGACTTCGTTAAAAAAAAAAAAAAAACTAAAACTTTTGTTCACCAGCTGCTCAGCTTTTCAGTCTGAGTCTGGGCTGGAACCTGCTGCAAGTCTTTGACGGTAAGACTTTCTTTGCCGATACTTTGGGAATCTAATACGGTTTTAGACTTCGAAAGGGGGTGTTCTTCAGGTTGCACGTTTCTGAGGATTTTAAGCACTCGCAGGACGGCGTCCAGGACTTAGATCTTAAAAATATTTCTTCCTGCCACTCCCCACGCCCTCGGCTCTTTAAGAATAAAAAAAAGGGGAGGGGGGTCTATTCCTCCAATATCGTCGGAATATTTTTTGAATTTTCATTGTGTTTATGGTTTCAATATGTGCTCTGATATTAAAAGTTGAAGTACAAAGAGCAACACTAAACTTCCCCAACTCGTGTAGCTCCTCTATGGATTCTCGGTGAAAGCGTTATTTTAAAGTGAAATTTAGGCAACCACCTCAATAAACCTAACCAGAAATAATTACATGATATAATGCAGTCAACTAAAAGCATTGTGGAAAATGTCAGACAAGACTGGCTAAAAATACACTTGAACTGCAGACATCAGTAAAAAACCATCCATAAAGGTCCTTTGGTTTGCATTACATTGGCTAGAGGAGCCTAAGCAATTACCAAATGAATGGATTTGAATTTAACCAGCGTGTTGCAGGTAACTAGCAACTAGCAAACACAAACCTTTCATCTCCAGAGCTGCCACGTCTCGAACCTGCGCAGTGACTGTGCGGGCTTTTTTCTCACTCACTGTGTCAGATGTTAACAACGTGTCCAGAAATTTCTCTACAACCTGCCCCAGTCAGTCTCCCTCTGAAACTGTGGGGCCACAAGTCCGGGAAGAAAAAAATTTAAAAAGGAGGGAGTCTCTTCGAAAGACATGCAATTAAAATAAAGCTACCAAGAAAGATCTTTTTAACTGAAGACACAAAACATTTAAATCAGGAAAAATTACAAAGTGCAGATTTCTGCTGGAAAGCATAATGTAAGGAAAATATTTAGAAGGAAAAAAGTGTGATTCAATGAAGAAAGGATTAAAAAGGAGGTCTTGTTGCCTTCCAGAATTAAATGTTTTTTTAAATTTTCTTTGAATTTTTGAAATATATCATTTCATACAGAATTTTAAATTCTCATTTATCAGAATATTTGGAAGAAGATTGATTTTTATTTTCTAGGCCATAGAGAATTTTTTATATATATTAAAAACAAGAAAACAAAATCCCTAGCATTTCCCAAAGTAGCTGCTTCAGTATTCATATCTATAAAATCCAATGTTGAAAGATGCCTTCTACCTAGTTACATCAAGAAGAAATTAAAAATTATAAAACTTATTATAAAATTGAATGATTATTTAAAACTATATATGGTATAGTATTTGTCATGTATTTACGAGATTCTTGAGTTTTCCTGAAAAAAAAGTTATAATATGGCCAATATTTCATGCAGTTTTAATAGTAAGTAGCACATTATAAACAAGTTGCTTATGTGAAAATGTAAACTATTTGGCTCTTGTAGGGTCCATAATCATAACTATTTTAAACATACGTACGCTAGGCTTCCTAAACTTGATAAGTGTGTTTACCTAATGCTCCCTATGTTTAAATGAAATGACATTCAATAGGAAAGTCAGATATCTTTTTAAAATCAGAATTATTTTATTTTAAGGGGACTAGAACTCATATTAAGCAATCCAAAAAATTTATATTTAAATTTCATTTAAGACACACGATTCTTTTAAAAGTTGTCATTTTTTCTGTACACGTATGACATGAGATATGATGAGAATTAAAATATTTAAATTTAAATTCAATGAAACTCTACTTTGAATTTTACCTAATAGATAAATTTGCCTTGGTGACATATATTCATAACATATAAAATTTAAGGGTGGATAATTAAATTGAAACTGGAATTTGTCTCTAACTTTTATTGAGTATAGAAATATTATTTCTGCTGTATTTCCCTCCAAAATAGCAATTATGTCCTTGAGTTGGTTTTTCTGAAATAAAAAATTTTGAAAAACTATTCAAATATGCTAAATACACAATGGTGATTTGTGTGATTTATGACGTACCTCATTTTATAAAACTAAGGAATTGTCTTTCTTCAGGAATTATGCATCATAAAACTTAAGGAACAAATTTGCTTGTAAATGATTCATTTTATTTAGTGATTCTATATGCTTTTATAGAGTTTTAAAATGTTACTATTTTTACAGAACACTAATTGGTGCCTTCACAATAAAACTTGTTACATTTCTGCATGCACTAGAAGAAATGAATATGTAAAACATTACTTCCAAATTCCAAAACCATATCCAACATACTTTATTTTTTCTAGTTTCCATGTCTTCCTGCATTTAGATTTGTGATCTCTTTCAGAAATTAGTGGTTTTCTTCAATTCAAATATCTTAAAGTAAATGATAGGGTGCTAAACACAAAATATAACTCTGCCTAAAGCAATGAGACAAAACACATTATATCACAATTAGAACTATTTAACAATGTTCAGAAAACCAACGTGAAATATAGATTATGATTGATACAATTAAATTTAAAATATTAAATTAAAAATTTAAAATACATGCAGTCTTTCGTAATTCTACTTGCTTTCCACATACATCCACGTTTTATGAGATTCTAATAATTTTTTTCTTTCC
Source organism: Lepilemur ruficaudatus (assembly GCA_963574885.1). Taxonomy (NCBI): domain Eukaryota; kingdom Metazoa; phylum Chordata; class Mammalia; order Primates; family Lepilemuridae; genus Lepilemur; species Lepilemur ruficaudatus. The sequence goes on from CAUYRT010080967.1 coordinate 21,861, forward strand.
TTCTATTTTTTATTTTATGAGGAGTGTTACAATTGGGAAGACATTGATCACCTCTCAAATTTCAAAAATTCAAACTGGATTTTCTTTTGTCTACCTGTTTTAAATCCAGAATTATTCCATAGTTACCTTATAATGAAGCCAATGGAAATTAAATACATTCAATTCCTACATTTGTATTTACATTCACTTTGAAAGTAATTTTTTTTATAAATATGGGCATTTTCAAAATTTTATAGTTGAAAATTGCCTTCTTTCCATGTCTAGCTGGGAGACGGGCGGGCACGCTAATGCAAGATAGTTCTGTAATGAAATGCTATACCGTATATTATATTTTCTATAGCATCAAACTCATAACCATTAAATTTCTATCGACAACTTAAGAGAATTGAACCATTTATTTTTTCCATGTCATAAAAAGCAATGCTATCCTTTTATATGGATTGAATTTAGAAAGAGTTCATAAATCTCAGAGAGCAAAAATTCAATCGAAACTACAGACAGGAATTATATATAAAACCTTAGTCTTCTATTTTAAGTTCTCCAACTTGAAGAGTTTAACAAAACTAATGTAATTTTGGCACTACGATAAGTTTTCCTTTCGTGTTTTTATTTTTCATACTTCATCATTTTGTAACATGTTTTATTCTTAAAGTGGATTTTCCATTTTGAGCTCAGGTTTATGATTTGAATCACTAAAAACCTCTGTGTTTTAACTGTTAGTATAGTTGCTCCAAAATATTTAATTGCACACTCTAATTTATGATTCAGACTCAACAAAGAAACACCAACTGCCTTTGATGTCATCATTTTGTTTATAGGAATAAAGGAAAAAGGTTGTATATTTGTGTACCAAACAAAATGGAAAGTTAAGGCCAAATACATGGTATCTTATAAAAAAATATTTTTAGAGTTTAATGTTAGTACCCTGATTCAGCTCAGATTTTTTTTAAGATATTGAGAAGTGATACGGAGTATTTCATACAAGGTAATGACTATTTGGAAATTGATCCAAATGAGAATTAAAATTATTAACTGACCATCATCTGCTTATATCCCAATTGACCTAAGAAGTAAGAAAGATTGTAGGAGGTCAAAATAGGCCAAAGGAAAACCAGATGAAAATGTGTGGCAAGTGAAAAAAAGCAAGATAAGCTTAAATATATAAACAATAATTTTAAATGTGTTCATACAAATATGTAAATCATAAGCCACACATACTTATGATAATGGTAAAATAATTCTAGATTTATGTCTTAGTTTAATTTAGATTTAAGAAATAAGTAATTAGAAAGGTTATACATCTTTGATAAAAGTAATAATAAAGAAATACTACCCTTCTAAGAAACAGTTTCAAATAATCAGTGTGAAACATGGATAAAGATTTGATCAAAGCCATGGCATGAGCAGGCAACCGAATGTCTGAAGTTCTGATTAATAACTAACTTTTGATCTTACAAATTTGTCACTTGAAACTCATTGTAGTCAAATACTTTTTCTAAATTTTGTCTATTGCTAGAGGATGATTTCTGCTAAGTTGGGGTAATAGAGTATGGAACGGGAATAAGCTGGTTTCCAACAGCTGCCAATGGCTGGGGGGAAAAAAAGTATTGGGCCAACTTCACACCAGAGCACTTCAAAATACAAGCAAGGGAATTCTGGTAGAACCAAGCACTAAACAGAACTCAGAAGGAATACCAGCTCTGAGCCCAAGGCCCAGGACAAGGCAATTTTTCATACCACCAGCTAAGGGTTGCTTACATCCACATGGAGCCCTGTGCTCAAAATAAAGGCTTCTCTATACTACTAAGAGCATGTAATTATGAGATGAAAACTCTTCAACACACAGAGTGGCTGGAGAAGATTCTTTCCTCCCACCTGACATGCATGCGTTTTGCACGACCCTTGCTTGCCTTGTAAGCTCAAAGTTGCAGGATCCCACTTTGGTCCAATTTCATATTTTTAACAACTAATTTTTGAGGGTACAGATAACTCATGGACAGGAAAATAGAGCAGTGACTGAAAAAGTCAGGTCAATCTTGTCATACTTCATGATGAAATATAATAAAACTTACTACTGATGTTGAAAGTGGGAAACTTGACAGTTCTCTCCTCTAATTCAGGGCATCTTTAGTGATCTGCAGCAGCTTTCCTGCAAATAATTTATTAAGGATGATTAACTGTGCTGGTTAAAGTGAGGTTAAAGTTTCCATGAAGACATAAATAAATTAAATAAATTTGACCCATAATGAAACATAAAAACACTTCTATTTATTGTAAACCACTTCTAGAATATTTTCCTATCATAGTAACTATAGAGAAATACAAATAGAACAATTATGACTTTCCAGGATAATTGTTTCATTTTTTTCCCCATCAAAGTTATTATCTATGGGCTAGCTTATGAAATGCTTAAATTTCTACAAATCTTGTTCTGAGTTACCTCTGGTATCCTAGGTTGTACACTTAATGATGTGATTTGCTCAGAGTCAAATGCTGAGTCCCTTTGGATTTTTAAGATCCAGATTGTACCATCATCTGATAGACCTTGCCAAAGCACACGTTTCAGACTCAGGTGGCATCACTTGGAATCATTCTTCCATATCCAAAGACACATAATGAGAAAATTCTGCAAAACTATTTACTGTTGCATGTGTGGTGATAAGGCTGAATGTGTAAAGATATAAAGAAGTACATAGAGCTTGTAAATGTTATGCGTTGTAAATCTGAAGTTGTTGAATTAGCTATTGGTGTTGCTCTTTCTGTAACAGTATTAAAGA
>CAUYRT010080969.1:0-65783 GCA_963574885.1 Lepilemur ruficaudatus
CATGATTAATAAATATAATAAGTCTCTAATATTAGCTAATATAAAATCCATATTCAAATGTTTCTATTTGACATCAAAATTTTTCTTACAACCAGTTGTCTTTTTAACTACACGTCTTAAAATTCTCCTCCATATCCACACTTCTCATCACATGCACACACACATGCAACACACACACATACACTTACATTCATACACATATGCTTGCGTACTCTAGTGGATATGTTAGTACCTGTCTTATTCAGGCTATAAAGTAAGGCAATACTGTGAATTCTATCCCTCCCTTGTCATCTTCTCCTGGGTCATCTTCCCTTGAACCCTGACACTTCCGACTCAGCCTCCCCAAGACAGCATAAAAGATGCAGGTGGTGGGTCTCATAATTAAAAACATATCTCTGAACACAGTGTTCCAGAAAAGCCCTTTTCTGCTCCAACCCCAGGATTAGGACTTGCACTGCCCCAGCTATTATAACAACTCTCAAAGAAGCACTTGTATTAATACAATTCAGAAGAAAACTTTCCTTGATATTTGGCTGAATTTTTGTACTCAAGGAAGCACACAGGAAGAACACTCACTAGTACTGGCACAGATGACCAGAAGCTGGGCAAGTGTCCCCAGAAAGCCCTGGCTTGCTTTTTTATTCCTGACCTTCTGTAATCCCTTCCCTCCTGAATCTAGTTTGCAGGATATCCCACAATAAAGTTGGTCTGCATAAATATTTCCAGCCATTGAGAGTATTTATGTAAAAACGGTATCATAAACACACAATATGGACACACACATACACACTCTTTCTAAGGCATAAGTGCACTCTAGTTCTGCCCCCCAGGACTGTTACCGACAAGCTGGAAACCAAAACTTAGATTTGTGGTAGGGAGAAAAGAGCATTTTCTCAATTTCTTTTCCCATTTACGAGAAAATGTTTTGTAAAGTGATTTTAATCACAAAAAGCAGTCTTTACATTTTAAAATTACCTATTAGTAATAGAGACTGCTTACCCCACAGAATCCAACCTGCAACCTTTTTATCCTTCAGAGTGTAATTTGAGCGCACTTCTCCAGTAACTCGTCCAATTATGGATATACCCTATTACGGGACGTAGAGTGTTGATGGACACGGAGGGGAAGTGAGGAGCAGTTATAATGCACAGACTAAAATCCTTCACTGCCTCAGGGCTGCTGTATGTAATCATTAGAGCACTACGGTCCCTTGGAGATATATTCCAAACACTCTATGTTTACAAGTCACTAGGTTTTCTAAACATTCCCCGAAGCAGTACCATTTTTTAGAACTCCTTTTTCTTCCAGGTATGCACTTTCATGTCAATGCTAGCAGAATTCTCCAGGGTGGTGTGTTTCAATGGTGTCCTACAGGATTTTAAAGGACTTTCACCTGTTAAAGACCACCTGTAGCCTACAGAGAACTTTTGTGCAAATTAGGAAGAGGAACTCCCTGGGGGAGATGACTAAGAAAAAGTACACCTCTAGGCATATGCAACCCCTCCCAGGAAATAGACAATAAAAGCAAAGGAAAAGGCTTCTATTCAGTGGAAGTACTCCACTTCAGAGATCTGGATGAGTAAAATAGGGCTGTGTTTCAGTCCCAACCCACCTGATTAGCCCAGGACTCTACATAGACTACTCGAATTTGCATGGCTGTCCTGCTTCCAAATTCCTAACTGACCAAATCCCTGATGGCACTGGCCTGCTGTGTGAACTTGCATTTTAGTACGAGATATGATTCTCCCTCTTGGTATTCTTGCTGCACCTAAAGCATTATCATCCATGACTTAATCCGCAGTAGGCTTCAAAATTACTCACCAAAACAAGAAAAATGGAAAGAAAATGAGACCATAGGCTCATAAACAAGGAGATTGGGCAGTATTTTTAACTGGAGGAAAAGGAGCCTTCTGCAGTCATTACAGGAGAAACCGGCAAGTATTTATTCGTTCGCTCTACTGGTCTGGCTGACCATCATGAGACAAAAAAAAATTACATTATATGTGCCATTCACTGCAGAAACAGAACTCTGCTAGTACATGTATTTTTTAGATGAACAGTAACAATACAAATGCATTGTTGGAGACAGTGCTAAATAAAGTGTGTTTATAAGAACTGCATAGACCTAGACTTACATCACAGGCACCCCCCTCTCATAATGAATGTGTATGCAAGCCACATACTCTCTCTCATATAAATGCATTGCTTATTCATGGCTCACATGTTAACTTACCACAATTTTACACAACAAGAAAGTGTATATTTATGTCTTCCAGTCTTTCCTTATTCTACTTCTAGAAGGTCCTTTCCACCTCCCCAAATTTAATTATCCAGTGTATGCAGCCAATATAAACCCTAGTTTAAACCTTTTTTTCTGTTATATTTTATTGGAGAAAATTTCATGTATTAAAAGGAAAATTATAACAAAGTTAGTTTAAAGATCCCGATTAGCTTTATTTGTAATTCTAGAATCAAGGCAACACTCATTCCATAAAATAGATTAAATGTTCCAATGAGCTAAGCAGAAGTTGGCTTTATAGACAGAGAAGAGCTGAAGAAAGCAGCAGCAAAGAACAAAGGCTGTGTTAGTTACTTTTAGAAAGCACAATAGCAAATAACTAGTTATTATCAGGTTACTTCAGCTACCTTTTTTTTGTATAAGGATTAAAACAGAGGGAACTTCATTATCATGCCAAATAAAGATTTAAACTGGCCTGTTTGGGAAATTGGCTGTTATGTCTCTCTTCTAATTTCTGGGACAGCCAGATAACAACTTAGTTTAGGTTTTGTGACATGGCACTTTAGCATGAGTGGCTCCATTTTGATTCATAATCTAGTCTGTTGGAGCCTAGTGCAGAAGCTTAGTCCAAAACAATGGCCTCCTGTGATTTTTACTTAACACATGGAAATTACTTGTATTCTAAGCTGTAAAATTATAACTACTATACTGTAGTCATTTCAACATGGAAAAAAATGCTTAAAGCTTTTAGACAATGACAGATACACATGGGAACATGTGGGTGCCCTCCTGATGAGAAGCTTAAAGCACTGTGAAATTTAAATGTAAGACATTGAGCCCAAGCATTGAATGTTCTTGTTATTTGTACTGGATGTTCACTTCCTTAAAGTCTTGTTTGCACCCCTGTTTGCAAAGGTTGCTCTTATGAACATGGATGTTGGTTATACTTTTAATGGTCATTATTAACATTCTCACTTTAGAAAAGGTTTTTTCTTAATTCACTTTTATATGCTTTGGAAAGAAAACTATTAAACTTCACAATGTTAAAAATTTAAAAAAAATTTTAAAGGAAGGAAGGAAGTAGATCTTGTAGGAAAAACCCACAACATTTTAACAATTGAAACTGTGTATCATCCCATACCTTTGGGAGATTTTTGGAGAAGTTGTAGGGGGAGGAAGTTGCTTTGACCAAATTGGCTCCCACCAAAACAACTAACCCCAAAATTCTGTTGATGTGAAAATGGTAAAAGCTGTGTTCTTATTCCATTTTCTTACCCCTTAAATCTAGTACTCGGTGCAAATGGTAAGGGCACAAATACAAAGTTACTGAGTTAAGGAAATGTAAGTTTACTTCCTAAGTATGAGTCAAGAATTTCTCTGTTTGGGGCCTGTATTAAATAGACTCAGAAACCTCAAGTCCGTTAAAACATAATGTACATTTGGGACACAAGGGACTAAGAATAGCAAGAAGAAACTCAAAACCCATTCAAAGTCCTTGAGTACTGGGTAACATTTTCCCCTGCCTATGAAGATATTTTACACTAGCCTGCAACTTATCTGATTGTAGTAATTCCAAGAAGCTCTGGGCGTTTAAGGATAAAAATACAACCTCTGATAAACTCTGCCTCAGGATTTAAAAAGTTTAAATGCCTTCAGGGACCAGATAGAAATATGAGTGAAGAAGGGGAGGGTTTGCCTCTAAAACACATAGAACTATTTTGTATTTCCCTGAAGAAATAAGCTCCTCATTTTTGTTGAAACGTGGTTGGGTTGGCATAGTATTTGTCACCTCACAATTAATAGAGACCTGAGCAGAAGAGAAATATTTCTAACACTAAAAGGAAAACAGCAAAGACAAATGGCTGTACTGGTGTGATGCTGATGACTGGCAACTGTTTTTCAGCCTCAGTGCTGGAGAGACAAAGCAAGTGATCAAATTTGTGGTGTCCTAGAAAGCTCAGGCCCTGTCTAATGGGGGCAGCTGCTTCTCAGCTTAGTGCTTTGTTATTGCACGGAAATAGGTCAATCCTTTTCCCCCTATCTTCCACTTTTTCAAGGAAAGACGGAAATCTAGATTTTTAGGTAAAATCTCTCAATTTTAAATTGTTAGTTTAACTTCTTTAAAATTATGTGAGTCAGGGAAAACACACATGTGGGACAGTTGTTACCAAAAGCCCTTCATTTTGAAACCTCTGGTTGATACCGTGCGGTATGAGACTAAACGGACTCCAAATATTCTTGGAATTTACAAAAGCTTAAAACAGAAATCAGTGAGTAAGCGGCAACATGCATCCCCCATCCCGATGTAGAAGAATTTGCTTTCATTTGTGATGCAAAGCGAATCCTTCAGCTACTTTTACTCACTACAGAATAGAAGACGTTGGAGCACCCCGCTCCCATGTGTCTATGATTCCCTGACTTATTGCTTGCAGCTTTTTTTCAGCTTTTAACATTTGTGCATGTACTTGGGAAGGACATGCCTTATTTTGTCTGTGTGCTTTCACTTTGGATATGTGTCTGTATCTACAGATCATTTGATGAGAAAGTTCCTTAGTGTTTCTCCACTGGATTGAGAATTCTGTCTATGCTGGTAATAGTTACTGCATGAGTTCTAGGAAGATGAAGTAGGTGCATTTAAGGAACAGAACCATGCAGATTGACAAATAGATTAACTGCCTGTTAAAGATACGGCTGAGGCCAGGAACCCAAATCCATTGATCTCCCATAATCACCCTTGTGCTATTTGTTCCAGTATATAAAAGATTATAGGCAATCTGGAGGAGGCCAAGTGAAATAAGCCAGGCACAAAAAGACAGATACTGTATAATCTCACTTATATGTGGAATCTAAAAAACTTGAACTCATAGAAACTGAAAGTAGAATGGTAGTTGCCAGAGGCTTGGGGGAGTGTGAAATGGGGAGGATCAAAGGATACAAAGTTTCATTTAAACAGGATGAATAAGTTCTGGAGATCTATTGTACAGTACAGTGTTTATAGTTAATGTACTGTATATTTGAAAATTTCTAAGGAGATCTCAATTGTTCTCACCACAAAAAAATGATAAGCATATGAGGCAATGAATAGGTTAATTCACTTGATTTAATTATGTCATAATGTATACATATATCAAAACATCACATTGTACACTGTAAATATATATAAATTTTATTGTCAATTACACCTTGATAAAGCTGAAGGGGAATAAAATAATATATTCCTGGCAAACATACGCAATTTCACTAGTTCGAAATTCAGGCACAAATGCATTCCTGGTCTGCCTTTTTAGGTGGGCTAGACACCCACCTAAAAATGGGTGATTTGGGAAATTTAACAGTCCCTTTAGCAGGAGGCCCAGACTCTAAAGGAGGACTCCTAACCCTCCTTGACTTCCAGTTTTTATTCCAAAAAATACATTTCTTTAGACCTTACCTAACCACCTCAGCTGCGTTAGAGCAAAGAGAAACAGAGATCACATTTCTATCTGAAACAGAGATAAATTGAAATCCTTTGTTCCTTAAGTCTTGGCTTGGTCCGAGGTGAACAACAAATTCTTCCTTCTTTCTAGGCACTCTCTTTGGTCCCACTTGTGCTATTCTGTTCTCTAAAGCAGAATATCTCACAAATCACAATTGTGGATAACTGTAAGCATCCTCTGTCTCTTTCTGTCTCTTTCCCCCTTCTTTTCCCCCTTTCTGGCCCTTTCGTTTTTTTGCTCTACTAATGCACTCTCCTATGTCCTATCCCACAATTGCCCAGAATACAACAATGGTAATTCTAATTCCACTGATTTTTTTTCTAAGTAACAGAGCAAGTTCCTTAGAGTAAACTAGCAGTCCTCAAGTTTTCCAGCATTAATTTCTTTCACCTTTAATCAGATACACAACTCCCCTGGATTTGTCAAGATAGTCATTTCCAAACAAGTAGCAACTTTTTGAAGTTCCAAACCAAGAAATGAAACTAACAACAGGAAATAAAGAAAAAAATTCCAAGTTTTCATTATCCTTAAATTTAGTCCAATGTTTCACATATGAAAGAGGTTTTAGGTGAAAACTTATCTCAGAATTTCAACCTTTTAATCCACAAAGTCAGTCCTAGATGATTCAAATCTGAACTCTATAGGAATGGCCTGTTTCCCATTTCCTCTAAGGACTGATTCCAAGTGTTAAAGGGAACTCTTAATTGCAAAGGCTGGTGTTGAGGAAAACAAACACAATCTAACACAAAAATAAACCAATTCATATTTTACCTTTATTAAACTGTTGGCATTTGTCAGCAACTCTGCAAGTACTGGACTTTTGATAAATCTTTAAGAGCTTCTTTTCAAATATAATTATTTTGTAGAAAGGAGTAGATAGATAGAGCTGACCTATAGCCACTGTTTATGTGCATGTCCAGAGATGCTGTTAAGATTGTCAGGAAACCACGCGTAGCTCTATGCAGAAGAAGAGGCTCACATTCATGTGTGAGTGAGAACATCTGTGCTGGAGACAGGAGCAGGCTAAGCCACAGGTGCTGCCCAGTCTGTCATTGGAGAGGAAGGGAAGGCAGATGTGGTTGCTCCATTTTCAGATGCTGACCTGTCCTTTATGTGAAGTTGCTCCCAGATGTCAAAGTGAGAGAACCAGCTCCTACAAAACTCAATCTTCAGGTAATTCTCAAACGCCTTTGCAAGCCTTCCCCTACCAGCTCAGAGACAGCTGTGGTTTCAGAAGATCCACGTAGGACGATTATTTGGTTATCAGAAAATAGTTAGACCATTTGGATTGATAAAGCAGGCATCATGCCAGTTGAAACATTCTTACACGACCCAGCCACTCTGGATGATTTGTACATCTTGGAACCAGGCACAATATAAGCATCTTAAGACACTTGGAGCTGAGAAATGAAAACAATGGAGCTGGTCTCTTTGTGGCTCCCTGACCTCAGGGATCTGTGTGGTTTCCATGATTATAAATTATCTTAAAAGAAGTTGAGTTTTAGGTCCAGAGAAATGATTCTGAGGGAATACAATGACTAAATTGACATGCCAAAATGTCAGACAGTTGCTCTGGTTTTGTTCCCATTCAAATTTTGTTGTTATGGTTATTTTTCCATCTACAAGTCACCTTTTGTCTTGGCAAAAATGAACTGCAGACTGTAAGATGTCAAGGAAGTGAGATCTGAGTCTTCCAGCTGTATTTCTGTACAAGATTCAATGAGAGCACAAATGAGCTCCACAGGCACATTTCAGTGGTGCAAAGTTCACTCTCTGGGGGTGGGGCCTTGCTGAAAGAACTCATTCTGCTTTGGCTGATAAGGACCTGTGTTTCCTGTTTCTCTCCAAAGACAAAAAACTTAAAGGAAAATTTTGGCCAACATCAGAGAGCCAGGACACTTGAGACTTAGGACTTGCTTTTTGAAAAGCTACGCTTGAGAGAAAGAGCTCTTCTTTGGCTTCTTCAGTCTTGCTGGGGAGAAAAGGCAAGAGATTGCTGGTCTCTATTTTCTCTCCCTAACATCAGACTAAAAGCCGTCTTGGAATTCTCAGAGCTGAGAAACATTACTTTATTCACCTAACCATAGAATGTTATGTTACTATTTTTATAGTAATATGTTTTACCACAAAGCTAATTAACCACCAAATACAGTCTATTCTTCTTACAATGAGCATGTGTCATTCTTTTTGTGTATGCCCAACATCATCGAATCTTCCTTTTATGTGTAAGAAATTCTCTACCTTATGAGCATTGGTGAGAGGCAGAAATCTCCTCCCATTAAAAAAACAAAACTTGAAAAATGCTTCCTCATTCTCCCTTGAAGTAAGAGCACAGTCGCGTGTCCTAAGGTTTTGCCAATTAGATGCTCAATTGGAGCTTGTTGATTTGGGAACTGATGATGCAAGGACGTGTCCCATGGTCTCGGGAGGCAGGAGCTTCAGTCAGTGTCTGGCATGAAGAATAGCAACAGTACAAACCTCAAGATCTGTGCCTAGAAATGGTGGCATCAATGTCTACAGAAGAACAATTCTGCATAACTTTAAAAGGAACCATATGGAGTTGAGCTTGTTTCCTCCAAGCTAAAGTCCCAAGACAGTTATCTGGCCCACTTGGAGGTAAATCATATTTCTGCTTAAATAAACCAAATTGATTTCTGTTGCTTACAGCTAAAAACCCTGACTGATTCACTTCCTTAGCCTTAATCTGAAATCCCTTCCCCAGCTTCTCTCTTCCTCTCCTCCCTTCCCTTCTCTCCTCTTCCTGCTCCTCCTCCTTTCTTCCCTCTCCCCTTTCCTTTCTCCCTCCTTGTGCCTTTCCTCTCCCTTCCTTCTTCCTATCCCAATCTCCCTTTCCTCTCTTGCTCTCCTCTTCCTCCTCCTTCTCTCTCCTCTCCCTTCTTCTCTTCCTCTGTCTCTCACTTTCCCTCCCCATATTCTTCCTCCTTCTTCTTCTGTCTTTCTCTCTCTACCCCCCTTACTTTCACTCTCTCTCCCTCATTTTTTTAGCTATTGCCATTATTGACACTCCTCTCTTGAAAAGTGGCAGAAATGAAAAGAAACTGTAGAGTCCCATTTTGTAGCTGATAAAAATGAGACATAACATGTTCAAATAAATTGTTCCAAACAGCCAAAATATGTGATGTTGGCTTCTAATCGAATCCTCCTAGCACTGTGCCATCATGTTACCTAAACAGTATGCCAATGTTCCCTGAAGATGAATGGCCTGTTGATTTAATGCTACAGATATAAAGGGATAAGGAGAAATATTTAGTAAAAGGAAGGTTACAAAATATTACATACTTTTATGTTCTTCCATGTCTTGAGATAGAGAATAGTAGATGCATGTGTATTTGCGTTGTGTGGTCATGTGAAAAAAATTAGAGTAGACACCTGGGAAATTGCCTCCTTTGGCCCAGTAAATTAAGGGCAGCTGTCATCTGTATTAGTTATTATGAACAGGGAAAGATCATTTGATAGTTTGCACAAAATCATACAGTTCACTTTCAAAAGGTAAATCTTGTCTTTCTCTAGCTTAAAATCACCACTTCCTCCTGTACTTGGAATAGAATCTAAAGTCTGAGTAGGGTGATTGTATCATTTATATTCTACTCTGGGACACTCATGAGATGAAAGTGGCTATCTTAGTGAACAAGGGACGGCAGGTACAAACTGAGACTGGACGATACCAGCAAATCAAGACGCATGGTTACCCTACCTACCCACACAGCCTTAGCTTTCTCTCTAGCCTCGTGTGGTACACTCATCTCTCAGGTCAGTTTGCTTCTACCATGCTGGCTTCCTACCCCCCACCCTCAACCCACTTGGATATACTAAGCTAGGTTTCTTCCCAAGGGTTTTACACTTGCTGTGCCCTCTGCTTGGAACTCTCCCTATTTCTTCACATGGCTGCCTCTGTATCATTCTGGACTCAGCTCAAATTTAGTTTACCAAGAGTGAACCCTCTGGACTATTCTGATACTGCTCCACTGCCTCCTTCCCCTTCTGGTTACCCTTTATTTGAAATAATTATATTTATTATTGGTTTAATTTCCAGATTTCCAAACATGAGCCCCATAAAAGCAAAGACCTTGTCTCAGAAGTCCACTTCTTTATCCAAAGTGCCTAGGACAGTGACTGGCACACGGCAGGTACTCAAATTTATTTGTCAAATGAATGAATATTTAAGAGTAGAATTGGAATAAGAAATTTTTATTACTTTACTAACAATAATTGCAGATGTGTAGTCAAAGACATTTTTAACATTTCTACACACATGCAACACAGCAAGAACACAATTCCTGTAAGAATATTTTTATAGAGTATCATAAAAATTACATTCAATTTAGTGGTCCACAGGTTCCAGCCTATTTCAGAGAGTTTCATGCGCTGCACAGAAGATGAGATCATGCCTGTACATGGACTCAGATCCCTGGCATCAGAGTTAGAGGACAGAGGACTTAAATGAGGCTGTTTGTGCTAAGTCGGTAGTTTTCCACAAAGGTTGATAGCATGGCCTTACGTTATCTTCAGTCACCTAAAATGCTTTATTTGCTCATGCCCTTCTCTTATCACTTACGCCACATTCCTCTGGTTGTTTGCCTGCCTTCCGTGAGACTGTAAGCGCCAAAAATGCAGGGCAGGGCATCTTTTCTTTCTAATACTCACAGCTCCCCCACCTCCACACACACAAGGTACCTTGATCACCAGAAGCTTATTAATGTTTGTTCAAGTGAATGGAATTAAATTATATAAAATAGATCAATATAGTATAAGCAATTAACCATATATTTTAGGAACAATCTCAATGATATGCAAAACAAGCACACGGCCAATAGAATGTTGCTGATTTTATAACTTTTTGTGTTACAAAGTTTGAGATGCTTCCATCTCAGTCTGGGCTGAGGGCCCTTTCAACCTGTCCCCAGTCAGCAGGCGATTTCTAGTCTCTGAAGTCTTCTCACTTCCCACAAGCAATGTGCAAGCAGCATCCAGGTCCCACAGGTATGCTGATCACCTGCGATGGGCCTTGTCTGGCACTGACCCCCACCCTCTGGGGTTTCCAAGTCTTTAGAATAGACTGGATCAGGAATCATCCTACTTTAATTTCTTTTCGAATTTTCGATTTCACTTTTAAAACTACTCATTACAGAAATTTTTAAACACAAAAATAGGAAGCATGTTTCAATGAATTCATATGCTTCCTCACTCAACTTCAACAACTATTTGCTTTCTGCTATTGTTTCATCTCTGTTTTTGTGCCTACCCAAACTTTTACTTTTTTCAGATCATTTTAAGTCCCAAGTAGCATATTATTTTACTTATAGATGCTTAGATATGTCTCACAGGCAGTGCTTGTTGTTAGCATGACTACCACACTATTATCACATCTAACAAGATTCACAAATAATTCATTAATATCTAATATATAGACTGTGCTCAATTTTCTCTGATTATCTACAAATAATTTGTCTATTTGAATCAGAAATCAAACAAGACCAAATACTGCTTTTCACTGATATGCCTTTTAAGTTTCTTATGATCTATAACACTTCTCCCTCCTTTCTATGCCATTTATTAGTATTTGCTGAAGAAACTGGGTCATTTGCCTTATAATTTCCCACTTTCTGGAGCTGGCTGGCCATGATCTTCATTGTGTCTTTTAACATGATTCTTCATCCTCCATATTTTCTGAAAATTCATAGTTGGTGATTCAGAAAATTTTCTCTCTTTTTGGTTTGGTGTTATATACTTTCTTTCTATTACATCAAGAGGAATATAATGCCTGGGTATCAGACTTGCAGTCAAGCTTAGATTGAGGACTGGATTCAGACGTTAACCGGGCCTCATCTATCTGCTGTATACACCTCCCCAAGGACTTTTCACCTAGTAGTCGTAGCCACCATCAATGGTCAACGCCTGAATCTATTATTTCATTAGGAATTTCAAAATGGGATTGGTTTAAGCGTATAATCTCTCCTTTTATCAAGGACAATTTTCTTCATCAACTGTCTGGTTGCCTTAATTTGGTCCTCATAGGAAAGGCGGGATAAACACTTGAGTTTTTCTTTCCCTATCAATTTTCAGAGTGATTGGTTGGTATTCTAGCAAGCTCCAAAAGTGACCATTGAGATTCCATTTTCAATACCGTCATAAATTCATTGATTTTTAAATGTTTTTATTTAACATGTTCAATTCATAACACCTATTTCTCTTTTTTGGCACTTGAGTTCTCCCAGCTTTGGTTAAGGGAGCCCCTTCAAGTTTGCTCCTCTGTCCTTCTGATACCATGCAGTTTCCTTTGATAGTTTCTTTGCTTTCAGGCACAACAATATGTTCCAAATTCATCTTGTGTATTTCCTGTCCCAGATCTGGAATCAGCAGTTTTCCAAGAAGTCTTGGTTCCTTTTAATGGGAAATGTATTTTTTTTAAAAAACCGCAGCCTCGGCACCAGGAGTGTTCATTATTTCTTGGTGTTCATTGCTACTAGGTTTCTTTAGTGGAGTAAGTGAGAAAAGACTGTATATATTTTTTAGAAAAGTAAACATCATTCCTAAGTTTGTGCCAATATTTTCACAAATTGAAATGAAAGATTCCAGTGTTTTTATGTCCTTGGTTTTATATTTATATCTCTTTTTCCTTCCTCTGAAAATATCTTGGTTCATGAAAACATTGACTAATTCTTTATTTTATACATATAATAGTTTCAAAATAATAGTAGCGATATTTCTAGTAATAACAATCCTACTGCATATATTTTAAAATTTCTTTGTGGTTTTCTTTTTTATCCTTACAATGTAGAATCAAAATACTATGATTTGAAGCCAGCTGAAATGAATCTTTCCCATGTCATTGCCACCTACTTGAAAGATAGTTTGGTTTACTTGTCTTAGGTTTTTAAAATTATTTCTAGGAATTGGTTTTGATATAACTTTTAAGTTGTGTGAAATATAAGCATGATTTCAAAATTAAAACCATAGAACAAAGTATATTCAATTTTTAAAAACTCAAGTTTCTATTGCTTCTCTATGATCTGTTTTCTCCCTCCCTCATAGGTAACATGTTTATTAGGTTTTAAATATATATTAAAGAAAAATCATATATATGATTAAAGCAATATATTTCTCTGTTACACAAAAGGTAATATACTGTCCACATTCTTGTACAACTTAATTTTTGAAAGATTTTCAATTACAAATATATCTTGGTAATAACTTCATAGAAATATAGAGAGATATTCCTCATTTACTTAAGGTTGCATGATACTCCACTATTTGGGCATATCTAGTTTATTCAATCCATTCTCTACTGGTGAGCATTTGGGTTGTTTTTAGTCTTTTTCAGTTTTTTAAATTTACCTTTTATTATTTTTGTTTTTTAGAGACAGGATCTCCCTCTGTCACCCAGGCTGGAGTGCTACTGTAGCATGATCATAGCTCACAGTAATCTCAAATTGCAGGGCTCAAGTGATCCTCCTGCCTCAGCCTCCTGAGTGGCTGGAACTCCAGGCACATGCCGCCACACCTGGCAAATTAAAAAAAAATTTTTATAGAGATGAGGTCTTGCTATGTTCTTTTTCTATTACAAATAGTGGACTAGTCCAATTTTTAAACTGTATTTTCCTGAGAAAGCTATAGACAGCCGTGTTCTGTCACAACAAACTATATTGAAGGCCCACTCTCTTTAATGTTGCAGGGAGATATGCACATAATGAGATGTAGTTCCTGCCCAAGAGGAATTCATACTGTAATTGCAGCTGAAATTCTAGATGCTTTCGCATATATGGTTTGCTGCTGAATAGTTGTGTGACTTCATAGTGTGTGATGTTGGGTAGGTTAATTAACCTCTGTGGGTCAGTTTC
Organism: Lepilemur ruficaudatus; assembly: GCA_963574885.1. Classification (NCBI taxonomy): domain Eukaryota; kingdom Metazoa; phylum Chordata; class Mammalia; order Primates; family Lepilemuridae; genus Lepilemur; species Lepilemur ruficaudatus. Next base: position 13,575 of record CAUYRT010080969.1, read on the forward strand.
CTCATCTGTAAAAAGTGATAATGGGATTTATCTCCTAGGTATGTCAATGTCATGAGAATAGATTTTTAAAAGCATAATACCTGGCACATAATACTTGCTCAATAAATTGATATAGACATTTTGGATAAAACGCACCCCAAGCAAAAGTTAATCTTGTTAATATTTTTGAGGTAATGTTGTAGAGTAGGAAGAGAAAGGACTTTGGCATCAGTCAACCTAGGCTTAGATACTAATTCCACCATTTCCTCTGGCCTACCTTGACTCATTGCCATTGACCTCTAGCTCCCGCATCTGTAAAATGGGAATAATATTATTTATCTAGCTTCAGATTTTTGGTAATTATAAGAGACTGCACCAAAGACAACTTCTGACACAGAGTAAGCAGATAATAAATATTACTTAATACAAAGACTTAAATTGGCAATTGAGATCCAGCCAACATACCAAGTGTGGCCCTCTTATGCGGCTGCTGGGAAAATGTCTACTTATGACAAAGCAGAGAACACCAAGCAATTCCTCATTAAGGTTTGCCCTATTCTGCATGGTTCCATTTTCTGAAAACCAGAGCATTTCCTGGTTTACCTTATGACCTATTTCTCCCTTCAGAGATGTTTTCTCTGTTTCTCTTTCTTGATCTCTACTGTACCCAGCAATCTAGTGCAACACCTACACTATTCTCTTGGAAACTTTGGTCTTGGGGTCAGATCAACAATCAAACTCACACAGCAAAGTGGGCTTCATCTAGCCCTACGTATATTTGCCTTTAAGATAAGACAGGAAACAACAAAGTATGCACAACAAGGGCACAGTGGATGTTTCATGATTCCTAGTCACAGTTTCTGACGTTCTGGTCATTTTACATTTGGGACACATAGTACATGCAGACTATGTCAGCTCATGGATAATAGTAATAACAGCTGAATGGTCCCTTCACCATTCACATCTGGTAAGTCAAGACCCTTCTCCTCCATTCAGGTGCAAATAGGTGACTCATTACCATGTCTCGAAAAGGAGGTAAAAGTGCTTCCTCCAGAATACAGTCAATGAATACTCTCACTTACCTTGGAAATGGTAAACTTTTAACCAAGTTCTTGAGTTAATGATGCTGGGGAGCTAGATCAAGGGTCAAATCCTCAAGTGTCTCCAAAACCAGAGGAGGGGATACAGAACCAGTTGTTAACCTTTGTGCTCCACATATGTACGGAAGGTAGTATAGTATAATGCAATACAGTATACATGGTACAGTGTGAAATCCTTTATATAAGTCATCTATTTAACCCTCATGACAATCTTACAAGATAAATACCATTTTATTCTAATTTTACAGATGAAGAAATGAATTACAAGTTTGAAATCAAATAGGCCAAGGTTTGAATCCTGATTGTCCCACTTACTTGTTATCTGCTCTTTGGAAGGATACTTAGCCCCTGAGTCTCATCTAAAATGATAGGAGTACCATGAACAGTTCTGAAGCTGGTGTAGCACACAGGCACATGAGGTAGAGCTAAAATTCAGCCTGCATTCCCTCACCAAGCCATGTGCCTTATGACTTTGTCTTTCCAGAACTGGACCCTTTTCTAATTCACAGAGAGGAATTCTATAGGCTAGTGGCAGCCTGTCCTGAAACCCCATCTAGTTCATAGCTTTTGAGAAGATTAAGAGAGATAAATGTAGAGTGCCTTGTATAGAGAAAGCATATAATTAATGTCTGTTCTCTGCATTCTCTTCAATATCTCAGTGACAGATTTTTCTTTTTTTTTGTTTTTGTTTTTGTTTTTTTTTTCTTTTATTGCAGCATATTATGGGGGTACAAATGTTAAGGTTATGTACATTGCCCTTGCCCCCTCCCCCCTCCAGTCAGAGCCTCAAGCCTGACCATCCCCCAGATGGTGCACATCGCACTCATTATGTATGTATATACCCATGCCCTCCTCCCCTCTCCCGTCTGCCCGACACCCAATAAATGTTGTTCCTGTGTGTCCACTTAGGTGTTGATCAGCTAATACCAATTGGCTGGTGAGTACATGTGGTGCCTGTCCATCCATTCTTGGGATACTTCAGTGACAGATTTTTCTTTCAACAGACACTACAAGCGGCCAGCAACAAATTATACTTCGAACTACCTTGGCCAGCTGCTTATGCTCTCTTAGCAGAGATATTCAAATCAAGAGCTCAGTTTCTAGCAGTGGGATTTGAGGCACGTGCTATTAGCAGAGGAGAGAACCAGAGATGTGTGTCCCTTCATCTTCTGATGATGTTACGCAGACCATCACCTACTCTGCCTGTGTATCAGGATAGCACTTTCTGGGTATGTGATATCTTCACCTAAATCTGAAAAGCACTGTTGCAGCTTATCTCAGAACTCCAGGATATCACCTCTTATATCAAAAATCAGCTTTGCCAACTGTCTGCCAAGATAGAAATTTTCAAGTCCATTAAATTCACAAAATTTCACATGACCTAAATAATTTGCATTAGGAAAATCCATAGTATTAATGCCACCATCATTTACTTTGACTACGTTGTATACTATATCAGTAGATTTAGTAGACTCAAGCATATCTTTGCAGCATGCCCTAAATAATTATTTTATCTGAAGATTCAGAGGGAAAATAAGTCTGATTCCATAACAAACGTAATGGAAGAGTTTGTTTCCTTTTCAATTAGATGTGCTTTGTGCCATCAAATTTTAAAGTCTGCATATCTTAGTATTAATTTTTTATGGTCATAAAAATTAACAACTTTTAACATAAAAATAACCACTGTGTAAAATATATTTTCTTACCTCCTAGTTAACAGTGTAACAAATGAAGCCACAAAACATCAAGGAGAATTTGTGCTGAGAGAAACTGAGTGTTTCCAGCAATGGTTAGAATAAACCAGGAGTTTGAAGATCTTTTGGGTAAGGTGAGGTGAAATCAGGAGTAGATTTCCCTCAAGGCAATGGGGGAAGGGTCAGCAGTGGTTTCATCACATGCCAGGCACTCCAAACCAAAAAGAATGGCTTGAGAGGCAGTCCTCTGTCATGCATTCTGGGAATTCCTGTTCTTGCCTGAGAACCTCTCATTTGAGGTTCTCCAGAGTCAGCCCACAAACGCTTTCTTATTTTCTTTCTATCTCCTTTGTATCTATTCCATGTAATTGCAAAATTTCTCAGAAAAGGCATTCCTTCCTTAGATATTCCACTTTCTTTGCTATTTCTCCCTGCAAAAGGACAAATTCAGGCAGGATTTTACCATTCTTAGACCTCAGTTTGACTCAATATTACTATAATTTGAGCTCTAGTTATATGGGTAGCTTAGGTGTGCTACAGGTTGTGAATGATGTCTGTGACACAGGACAGAGGTCCTTCCTCTAGAAGCTTATAATCTTTTTACACCATATTAGAAATATCTGTTACCTTGACTGTCTCCTACCACTAGGCTGTGAGTCAATGCAAAGGCAGAAAGAGGACTTCTTCAGTCTTCGGTAACTTGTAAGTGCCCATGCCCTATATGTATACGATAACATTTGTTGATTGGATGAATGAATTTATCAAAGGGAATCAAGGTCATGGCTTGGTTGGGGTAGAATACACTTTAAATGGAAAAGAAAAACAGAAGTAAAGCATGGAAATGGGAAAAGGGTCATGGGAAATATATGAAGCCTCAGCCAAATGGCTCCAGGGAAAAGCAGTGAGAGCGAGAACTGGATGGCTAGGACTCCAGTCTTTGGACTAGCGCAAAGGAGTTGGGACTAGATTCCATCTCCAAGAGACTGAAGAGTTTATGTTCCTATGCAGGGGAACCTCACTAGATCAACCTTGCAGTGTTGTATAGAATACAGAGGGCAGACCTGTTCCTTTTATTTATAGTTCATGTATTAATACATGTGCACAGATAGCAGAGTACAAGGTACAGGTCCAAAAATAATTACAACAAATGTCTAATGACTGTAGAATAAAGGGATTGGTTCCCCTACCAGTGGATACAGTTTGGGTGCAGTTATGGCCTCCTTTAAGAACTTTTCTTCAGTCACTAAATCATTGCTGATCCTTGCAGTTGCCGCATTTGGGGCTAAGAGTCAGGGCTGAAACAGAACAAAATGTGGTATTTCTGCCTATGTTATTAAGCTGAGAAATTCAACATGTCTTTTGAAGAATAACTTGTTGAAATCATGAGAATTAGAAGTTACTAAGGGTTAGATTTTTAAATCACAAAAGTCTATCACTATAAACCTTCAGTCTGATAGGATCTATGACTTATCCAACATAGCTCTTCTGTGTGGACTCTGCTTAAGGTAAGTGGGAATTTAATAGAATTAATAGGTTTAGGGCGAGTTGGGATAGTGTAGTTTTTGGGCTCAAAGTCATAACATCTTTTCCCCCATCTATTTATAGGGAACTTTCCATTCAGTGTTGATGTGCCTTATGGAATATCTCCTGACTTGGAGCATTTCTCCCTGTCTTATCTCCACCCTACCCTCACCCCTTGTGACTGATGTTTTGCCTCACAACTGTTTTTCTTTTCTTTTTTTTTTTTTTGAGACAGGGTCTTGCTCTGTCACCCAGGCTGGAGTGCAGTGGCCCCATCATAGCTCACTACAGTCTAGGCTCAAGCGGTCCTCCTGCCTCAGCCTCCCAAGTAGCTGGGACTATATGCCACCACACGGGCTAGTTTTTAAAAAATGTTTGTAGAGACAGGCTCTTGCTATGTTTCCCAGGCTTGTCTTGAACTCCTGGCCTCAAGCAATCCTCTTGCTGCAGCCTCCCAAAGTTCTGGGACTACAGGTGTAAGCCACCATGCCCAGCCCCTTACAACTATTTTTCTAATGCCTCTGCCCAGTCTTCTTTTATTAGAAGCTGCCTTCACATGGACCCTATGATTTGATCACATCACCCATCTCCTTCACCCTCTTTGAATCCAGTAAACCAGTGGCTCTTGAACTTTAGCATGTATCAGAATCCCTTGGAGGGATTTTTAAAACACAGATTTCTGGACTCCATCCTTGGTGTGTCTGATCCATGATATTTGGGGTGAAGCCTGAGAATTGCATTCTAACAAGCTCCTATGTGATGAGTCTACTACCTTTTGGGGGTCACATTTTGAGAATCATTGTGGTAGACAATTTAGTTCTAGCCATGTCCAAAACCTTGACTCCAAAATAAGAATAGAAGTCCAGTTTCTGAGTTATATTTATAGGGAATTCAGACATAAGAGACAGAATGAAATCTTATTTTAATAATAACTAACATTAAATGGGTACTTGTTATATATTTATTAAATCATTACACTAACCATGTGTGTTAGGTATTATTAATGTGGTATTAACATCCTCATTTTAAGTATAAAAAAAGGGAAGTTTAAATAAATCATACAAATTGCCTGATGTCACACAGCTGGGTTTAGATTTAGGTTTTTTTCCCTGCCCTTAGTGCAAAATTTTGGTCACTCAAATTGCACCCTTTGATGGTGCTCTACTGAGGGAGAGGGAGTCTTAAATTTGTATGTTCAGAAATAGCATTTTGTTTCCCATTGAATCTAGAATAATCAAATATGGGAGGACTGTTAGTTATTTCCATTTACTCTGGAGTAATCTAGTGTGCGGAGACATCTCAACCTAGGTAAACTTGTAATCTGCAGCCTTGGAAGGTCACATTACCCTCTAGTTCTCAATTTCCAGATCTGTAAGAGAAAGGAATTTAAATGCTCTGAAAATTTTTACCCTCTTTAAACTTTGTGGTCTTCACTTTATTAGCCAAGATTCAATTGCTTTAATTTATATTGGTAAAGACCTGACAAGGAGTTAGAGTGTCCATTGTGTTATCTTTCCACAAAGACCATCACAACATTAAAAACCATCTACACGGAAAACCGTTCTATCAGAAGGCTGTAGCCAGAACAATGGGAGTTGGACTATTTTAATTGAAAATGTCATCAGGCTAAGGAATAGGCTGTTTTTCACATCTTGCCTGAAACAATAGAGCTAAAAAGACATCATGTTATTTATACTGAGCTTGGAGTTCTGTTCAAGAAAGTAATCTTTTTTCACTCATTATCTGTCTCTACTGTCTTTGCTGATATTATATAATTAAGTACATCTAGTTTTTTCTTGCATTAAAATTACATTTGCCCCCTTGACGTTGGAGAGATACTGTTGTTTCATCATCAGTAAGCCTACATAAAAACTCATTTAGGAGCTGGACTGCTTCTCCAAGTGGTGAACTTCATTTAACTTCAGCAGCAAAAGCTGACATTTTCCTGTACCTCATTGCCAAAGGACTGACACCCTGTCTAGAGACTACAGACCATATGTACTGACAACAAGGAGACTTTGTATAAAGAATCAGATTTTTCCTCCCCAGCTGTCTGTGGAGAACAGCACAGGAAGTGTATCTTTCATGCATCATGTTTATGAAGTGACCATTCATTGTAAAAACAAATTTATAATTGGCGTAATGTGTGTGGGAGATGTCTGGTGGCCATCGTGGTGCTAATCACAAATAAAATTAGAAGCTAGCGTCATGAACTTGGAAAACTATGGCCTTGATACATAGCATTTCTCATTTAAAGAAACATCTGTTTATATATCTGATTTTATTTATTCAATCTGAGTTTTTAACATTGCAACATACAGGTATTTTGTTGGGAAATCAATACTAAAGTAGAACACTCACAGAATATTTTGTAAAACAAAGGTTCTGAAAATTTGAGAGGGGTGGAAGAATGATATAATGTTTCATGTGCTGTTAAGCACTCACTAATTCTCTGGTAATATGTGAAATTAATTTAATATGCTATAACCAGCATCAAAAATATAACGGAATAAAATAGAACTAGAGTCCCTTAGTTATTATAAAAGAAAGTATGCTGTGAAAATTTTGTTTTAGTTATGCACATGTACAGGTGTTTGTGTGTGTACTAGTAGTAGGAGTCTGAAATGTAAAATGCATTTCTTACTGTGGCTAATGGTTGTTTTAATGCCATTGCTTTACTAGACAGCCTATCACTTTTTGCACAGTGGTATACAAACAGGTTGTAGCCTGATTTCATGATATCAATCTTCCCTATTGATCTATAAACCAGACTAAGTAGGTATTCACAAAAACATTCAGTAATCCAAGATTACATAGAGAACATTTATATGGTATTTTATATTACAGCTTGTGTGCCTTGTGTGCCTTGGCTTCCAGAATGAGTGGTTACAAGCAATATGGTTTTGGTGCCCATTTGAGTTCTGAGGTACAGACAACTCCTTCTTTTGCCAGCCAGTATTACATAAGCATTAAAAAAAACCAGTGACAGTGCAAGTACAGGCTAACCCCAATAATTACTACAAATAAGTCCCACAGGAGTCCAGAGGATGAAATGGTCAACTCAACCAGGGCTATGAGTGGAGAAAAACTTCCAAAGAAAGGAGTATTTGAACCAGCCAGCCAGGCAAAGGAAGGGTGGAGTGCAGGTTTGCTTAATAGGGAAATAGCAGCAAAGACACAGGAATTGTCTTTCCCCATCTTATTCACGTGATGACAAATAATGAATAAAATTTTACAAAATTCTTTAAAGAATGTGTTTTATTCTTACAAAGAGTGGAGGAAGTTTCAAAGAGGCAGAAATTATTCTGAACAGCAGCCTGCATCCCTGCCTCAGGCCAGTGGTTGGGAGGAGGCCTTTGGTTTTTGCATCCCAGACCAGCACCAGCCCCCTAAGGTGGGCTGAGGTGGGGCTCAGTCTTTGTCAGAGCCCGGAGGGTTAGAATGGTTAACCACAGTAGCCTAGAACTGAGGGGTCCTCCCTTGAAAAGCTCTGTATTTCTACTTGTGTTCAGGAAATTTGGATTTTGAGAGAGAAGGTCTATCATTTTTCCTCCTTTGCTAGCAAAGTAATAAAAATGACCTTTCCTCCCCCCACCAAAAAAAGAAAAACATATGTTTTGTTATGTGCTTCAATTTACAAATATTTCATTTTATGTTATTAGCTTATGGATGGAAAGGAATGTAATTAACACCTGGTTGGTAGTGACACCTTGTTAGGCCCTCTGCTAGGTGCTTTCCATGTGTTATTTTACTTATTTCTCACCTCTGCAACCTCACAAAGCAGGAGGCATGATTTCCCTCTTATAGGTAGGGTAAGTTACAGAATGGCCAAATAATGTGCTCAAATTCACACAATTTGGAAGATGGGGAGCTGAGTTTAGGTTTAGATTTATCTGGTTTTAGGGCCAACTCTCCTAAGAATAACCTGATTCTTAGGAAGAAAGTCCACTTGGAAGGTTTTCTGTCTATGTTTGAGTGCTATTCTATAGACAGGGATATAGCAAATTTCTCTAAAATATTTGCTTGTTTGTTTTTTCAGAAAAGAATAATTCCTCCCTGTGTGAGTTAGTGCCATGTACTAAGTTGTGGGTTCAAATAATCAAGTGATTATTTCTTGGGTGATAATTACCAAAGTTAACTAAAGTCAAAAGAATTGAGTAAAAAGTATCATCAAACACTAGTTTCACTCTACTTTTTATCATAGGATTGATTTTGAGAGAATCTTAATGCAGGGTTTTAAATTTGAAATAGACATTTTGAAAACATATTATCTAAATTTAAATGCAACAAGACATTTTAAACTACATTCTATTTGGTTACTGCTTTGGGGTCAGTTATTATTTACACGTAAAGTGATAGACTTTCTGTTTTCATTCAACAGAGAAATCTCCTCTATTTGCCTCAAAAGTCCAGTTAAGATCTTCCTGAAACTGGGAAAGCCACCATATTGGGACATTTCATGCTCTTAGTTTAGGTATAACAAGAGTCAAGTGAATAAAAATAGCCCATTTGTCTTTTTTGAACACTGAACATGAAGTGTCCTTTCACTCTGAATTTTTTCAAAGTTCTCGTGCAATAACGATCCACTGTTTTTAATGAAAAACATTTTTCTCTACAATTTTATGTTTTATAAAATTATAGCCAATATAGCTAAAATGTATTGAATATTTACTCTCTTCCAGATACTGTTTTGAACAAAATTTGTAATTTAAATTCTCACACGAATCTTTAATATATTATCATTATTCTATTTTTTTGTACGAGGAAACTGAGTTGCAACAAGATTAAATAATTAAAGAGCAACACACTTAGGTTTGTACACAGAGAGTCTTATTCCAATACCAAAAGTTGAGGCAAACATCTTTAGCAGTCTTTCCCAAACTGGAATTTGAGAAAATAGTAGCTCTGCAGGATATTAAGTTATTTTTCAAAACAAGATTCCTATGTCTGAGAAGTTTGCCAGTGCATGAAAACTTGTTGCACAATTTTGCAAAACCTTTAATAGCCATTGTGAATCTTTAGGAAAGTATATCATATGCAGTGTTTTCCCAAACATATATATACATGTGTGTACACATGAACACATACATGATTGCATATATGTATACATGAATATGTATAATCTCATTTATATAATTATATAAATTGCAAATAATTATTTATGTCTTTTACAGTACACTCCTAAGGAAACACAGGTTTACATTCATCAAAGTGTTCAAATTGTTGAAGTCTTACATTGACCTTTGCATACCCGATCATTTCTATTCCTGTGCTCTAAATGTAACATAACTCAACAATGATAGTAAGCTCCTAATTTATTTTACAGTGCAGAGCATAAATAGAAAGAGCACTTGGATATTCTAGAGTTTACTTTCCTTCCATAGGCTGTAACACTCAAGTGTATTAAAAATGACCTAGAACAGCTACCCAATATGAAGCATTAGAATTACACTGGCCCTTTACACATCTCCTAGTCAGTCCTTTTTCTCTAAGGAGAGTTATATAGGAATTTTAAAGACAAATTGTTGATATTTTAGAAATTTCCAGTAACAAATATCATGTAGGTTCAATTTTTAAACTATTTCCTGAGTTAATTGACCTTTCCACATAAAAGTGGCTCTTAGTTATGAAACTAATTCCCTGCTGCTGCTTTTTTCTCCAGCTATCTTTTTTGAGCAATGTTTTGCGGCCCCGTCTTTAGAATTAAGGAGGTGTTAGTCCTACTTTCATCAGTATAGTCATTTTTATAGAGCTGACTATCCTAAGATTTGAGCGCAGTATTATAAAATGTACTTTATGAATAAGAGTAAATATTGTGACAAATTACATAATCTACACAGCACATCCCCTATGAACGTACACAGGCGTGCATGTACACACACACACAAAGGCATACACTTACACCTGCAGAGTTTGCTTTGATATTTTTGTCTATGACTTCTCTAAGAAATTTTATTGTAGTCTACTATCATCCACAGTGACCTCTTTTAACTATGATTCACGCTACCATCTACTTAAGCACATCAAGGATTTAGAGGACTTGGGCTCTAGTTTGACTCTAAGAATTATTGGGCTTGTGTCTTTTTGGCAGTTTTTTCTATATTTGTGACACAATTTCCTCATCTTTAACATGGGTGAAATAATGCTATGCAATGCCTTAATTGATTGGCGTAAGAATCAAAGTGAAATATGTGTATGAGTATGCTTGCATTCCCCCCCCCCATTATGCTTTTATTCTCTTTTAAATACCTTTTTTTCTGGTATGGTCACGTTTTCCTGCCTATTGCTATGGAGTTTTACTCTTCCATGAACTGTCTAGTACTCAATAGTGACAGTGTCTAAACTCACAGTGATTCCAATACAGATATTTGCAGCTGAATTTTTTGTTTTATTTTGTCTTATCTTTTTAACAGCTCTTTCCTTTCTGTAACTCAACACTACAACTTTGAAGGACCTCAGACTCTCTGAATTCTAATTACCGTCTGCTCAAATCCCTGAGACTACTGGACTCTGGATTTCCCTTCCCTCTGGTTATGGTACAGAAATTGCCTCCAGCAGGAAGCTTGGAGGGAAGGGGTTGTAGAGCCCCATCATTGTTTCCCTTCTCCGGGGATCATAGTCCTGGGTTGCCTGTTGTCTAAAGTTAGTTTATTTTATATATTTCATCCAGTGTTCTGTGTTGATAATGGGAAGTTATGTCTGGTCCTTTTTATTCTATTATGGACAGAAGTAGAAATTTCTATATGAAATTACTTTGAATTCTTTAAATTATTATATTTTTTACATTTCTTTCTTCAACTATTTCCTAAACATTCAGGGCAATATACTTTTAGAGGTAGATTGTTGTTATGTGTTTGTGTGAGAGAGATAAAGAGACATAAAAGAGAGAAGGATGCCTAATACGTAATGAAAAAATACTATTTTTATTTTCCTTCCTTTAACTTTCATTTTGGCTTTTGAGGTTTTCTTTTACTTTAATAGTTATATTTTTAATGGGGATTATAAAAATTAACATCAAAATTGTCATTTTATGTATTTTATTACCTAGAAGGAGGCTAAGTAAAAGTGAATTTTAAAGAAAAAATTCAGTAAATCATAGTAAACATAAAAAATAAAGGCAAAATTTGTGATGGTAGTAATGTGGTATATGGCTGGCTGATTGGGGGGCCTTTCGTGCACTGTAGAAGGACTAGATAAGATGAGAAAGCAGAAGAGTAAAACATTCAGACATTTTGTGTCTGATCTAACACTTTACTTTTCTGCTCTTTGAAAATCCTGTCAAAGATACATTCATATTATTGCCCTTTTAGGGGTCCTTCTGCATTTGAGTTAACTAATGAAATGTACTTGCAGTGTCTGGAAATTAACAATATGATGTTACTAGAAATATCCACTGTAATCAGGGATAAACTGAGGAGTGCTTAGTCCCATACATGTCTTCATCCACACTTTCCCTTCTTCTTGACAATTACACACTGCTTCCATTTATTAAGGGGGGAAAAGGGGTCAGTGAAGAACTCTTCAAATAGAGCTGTTAAGATATGAATAGAAAATATGATACGACAGAAGATATGACAGAAGAAAGCAGAGGGTTAAATTAAAAACACGTATCTATTTTATGGTTTTTTTCCCCACATATTTGCATATGCTGTGATTGTGTTGAAGTGCCCTAGTTCAGGAAGCAGACACTGTCGTTACGGATTAATTGGATGAATCATTTATTGGTGAGGAAAAGAACCCAGTGTGAATTTAGAATTTATTATTGCATTATTTTAAGTCTGGGTCTGTACATCTGCCTGCAAGTGCTATTGGGCAGAAGCATAGGGTTGGTTACTTGAAGATTATTTAGTTGTTCCAAACTTTTCCACTAAACATGATGATTTTATTCATTAACACCAAGAAGGTAGGTTTTCTGCAATATGACTAACAACGGTGGAGAAAACTAAAGCGACAACTTGTTATAAATATAATCAGTAGCTCTGTAAATCTGTGGTTTTTATGAGTTCCAAAACTTTGAGATTAAGGAAACACAGATTAAGTTGAAAGAAGTTTTGTTTTACACATTTTTTTCTACATCCTCTTTCCATCCCTCTTGATGTGCAATTTCTTCAGAGTTTGGGACTGCAGAGTTACTTGACTGATCTTTTAGCACACAGTAGTTGTGAGAAAACATCTCATCAAATTATTCCATGAAGGGAAAAAAGTGAAATTCTGTCAGTTGGTGGTTAAATATTTTGTAAAAAAAATAACAATGATTTGAGTGCTTAACTTTCCATATAGTTTAATTCCAATTAAATATCCAAATTCTTATGGTTTAAAGGTAAGCCATAAGAAGAATGTTAACTCTGAAAAAAATTTAAAATAGAAAGATGAGCCTATTCTTCTAAGCAGGAAAAATACAATGATGTGTAACTAGAAGTGCAAAATACAATCCATAGGAAGTGATTTTCTATTCTCTTCCCCAAGAGATAAGTACTTACTGAAATACGTACAGGCTCCTACAAGTGGAGGAGCCTTGGAAGAGAACACAAACTAGAGGTCATGGAGAAACAATGGCACTCACTTTATTGTTTTTCCATGTCTTTTAAAAAACATTGGCGCCCTAACCCCCAAACAGGAACCAGCCAGAATTAAACTTGATGTTGGCCACCAGGTGGCAGCGATACCTCAGTGACGTTACTTGAACAATAAGGGCATTGTTTGCCCTTTCTCCATCTCCTCACCTCCAGATTCATAAGCACCATTTTTCCACATTTATAACTATTGCTAGTGGAATCGTAAACTCTATTCATAACTTCATTCATTTTCATTGTTCCCACCTAAGAGGAAAACATAACGCCCGGTAGACCCCCACTTTTAACTTCTCTTAGGTGCTTTGTGCTATACGTAATTTCTAGGGCTTTTCTTCATGGTTTGATTTTTCTGCTTTTCATTCTATTTTCAGCTTCTTTATTTCCTCTTATGTTCTCGCTTGTCTCTATAAACTTACCCAGAATTATTCTATAATCCTGCACAGCTAGGCATTAAGTAAGACCAATCTTGGACGTTTCCGTGGCTTTTCCACCCATCTCATCTTTCCTGTACCATAGGAAGACTTCCTCTGAGAAGAGAAAGATGAACTGTTTATTTTTAGTTCCCTGTTCCTGGATCTGATAAATCATGTCTTCTACCTCACAGAAGTCAAAAAAGAAAGAAAAGCTATTGAGCATAAATCTCTTATGATTTTGTCTTTTCTTCACAGACACTTCTGCCAATTTGCCTTTAGGGAAGTTGAGCTTTGAGAATTTCTTCATCTTATTCCTTCATTTTGTTTCTTCAGCTGGGGTTAAATGAAGTCCACACACAAGGGTACCACTTCTTTAATGAGACATTACTGCCAACATCCACTTCAAATATAAACTACCTTAGTTAAAGCAACTGTGTGCCTCTATAGAGACTCAAGAATAAAATCACAGGAGGAAAACTGGAAGTTAACTTGGAAGTGATCTTGCCCAAGCATCTGAAAACTTTTTAGAGGAAGGGTCTGTTTATATATTCTCCAGAGCCTATGAATGAAAAGGGAGGGTTTTGGTAGGGATTTGTTGAAATCAGAGTCTGACACTGGGGAAGGGGAGAAAGCATAACTGTCAATTATATTTTTTTCCCAGCAGGGAATCTGCATAAGACATAGATGTTGGATTATAGAGGACATTGTTATGTGCAATGGCAGTCCTTGCTAGGGAATCTCTCAGATAAGATATTTTAAGTTTCATGGGTGGAGACTGTATCACTGCTTAGAGAGTCATTAAACAAATGCTCCTTTATCTAAAAAGTTGCTTCTTGGAAGGGTTACCCATTTTTCCCAAAGTTACCTGTCTAGTTATGGGAGGAAAACTCAGATTTATGGAACAAATATTGCCCATCTGTACAATAGAGTTATTAAATATTTATTATATATAGTACTGTGGTAAGGAACTAATAACATATGCAATCCTCCCTGTATAATATGTGATAGGAAGGAATCAATATATGTAACTTCCCCTCTCAAAGTAATAAATAAGAAATTGTTGCAAGCATACACTTAGAGTGAGACAGATCTGCATTAAAATTCTTCTTACCCACTTACTGGCTTTATGTTTTTGACTTTTAAAGTTCAGTTTTCTGCTCTGTAAGATGAAAATATAATAGCACCTAACTTTTAGGCAAGGTTCTTTTTTAGGATATATTGGCCATGTCTGCTATACAATAAATATTCAATGAATTGAATCTCTTAATATTATTGTAAAATATTTTGAAGTACAATTGATGAAACATGTCTAAACAACTGGAAAGGGAAAATTAGGCTGGGCACTACAACTTATTATTAAGCTAGGCACATAAAGAATTTTTTATTAAATACTTTAGGACACATCATCTATATACTATTTTCTTCTCTAGAAAGAAATGTATCTCTAGAAAAAATTGAGAATGAAATAGAATAACTTTCTCTTGTATTGGCAAGAGGAAAGTTATTTAAAAGAATTAGGTAATAAAGGTAGCTATATTTAATAAAATTATTTAATGCCCATTCTACAGATCTTTTTCATTCTATTACTATTTCAAATGCACTTAATTTCAACCAAGAACTTGGTGTTTTTTTTAAAAAAATCATAACTAAGAACATTTATAACTAAAGAAATATATTTTTCCTTAAAGAAAAAAATTAGAAGTCCAAGCTGTTTGATTTTTTTATCCTTTAGCACTTAACAGAAACATATTATAGATACACCAAAAAAAATGAGTGAAGTTTGCAGTAATAAAGAAAATATTCTATTAACACAGTAGTGTCCAAGCAGGTTACCAAATATCCAACCTATGTTCAGATCATAGCCTAAATACTTTGGTTGTAAAGATAATTTCCTTACAATAATGACCAATTAAGCAATAAAAATTGATCTGGTGATAGAAGAAGTGGCCAGGGCATTACCAGCACATTCAGTTTTGAAAAATTCAAAAATGTAATTTTTTTATTTAGAAAGAAAACATTACAATGACATTGAACCCTAAGCATAATGCATTTATGGACATTTGCAAACTAAATTTATATTTCTTCATGTTTTGTTTGTGTCCAGAATTCAATTATAATTTACTTCATTGTTATTATCTCTTCTGAAGAAATCAGAAATAAAATTCTGCCCTTACCCGCCCTCAATATGGTCAATCACTGTACGAATTCAAGTATGATACCTCAAAATTCACTCTTGTGAATCAAATTGAAGAGGTCTTATTGAATAGATATATGTAGTTTAAATTATAGGATTTAATAGATATGTCTGCGACAATAGCTTAACTCTGGAGGGAAAAAAAGAAATGTAAATTATTTATCACTTCTTTGCTGAGCTCCTGCAACCTAACCTACACATTTAGAGAATGCATAAAATGTTAAAGAACAAGAAACATGTTTGAACGTAAAGTACTCATTATATTTTATGAGAAAACTAATTTATTGTGCATGTATATATATATATGGGCCTTTAAAAATAAAAACTCTAAAGTCATAAATATATTCTAGCCTTGCACAAAACCTTCCCCCCTCTCTCTCTTGCCCTCTCTCTTTATTTCTATAAAAGAAGTTGGAAAACCCTAAATTTAGCACAATGAAAATAAAACAGCAAGTCAGAGCATAGTTATCTTATTCATAAAAATATCCTAGATATGGATAAGAAGTTGCTTATAATGAATGGTAGGCATATTTTTAGCCTCAACACACACAAAAAGTAAAGTATGATTTTCAGAGCTGTTTAAGGGAACAATAGCATGCCATCACCACATTCTATCTTTCACATTTTTATTCTCAGCTAGTTCATTATTCATCTTCCTGAACAAAAATGTAGGAGTGCTATAAAGCCCCCAAGTATCAGATCAGATTGTTCTAGCTTTATCCCATTAAACATTTTCTATATTGAAAAATTAAAAGCCATAATGTGGAATCTGTATTAAAAAATAGCATACACTCCCCAAATAATCTTCTAAATAGGGTTTTCTAATCCTAATCAAAGTATGTTAGCATTGCTTCTGTTTCCTTTTAAGGAGGAGATGATATCAGTTGAACTTCAAGTGTATGAAGTTTAAGTCTTTTCAGAATAGAAAACAGGGAACCAATACAAATAAATGAAAAATATTGAGTGCTGTTGAAAAGTGACACAGTGATGATGACATGACTCCAGAGTGGGCTTTCTTCTTGTGCTAACCCAAATCAATCTTGGGTTACATCTTAAGACATAGCTAAGCCCCTACTTTCTGAAATGCCCTCCTAAATTTTCTGTTCATTGACCTTTCTGTCATTCACTTCCATTTCCTGGTCATTAAAACAATTAAACCATTCTGTTAATCACTATGGACGTTAAAGTCAAAAAGAAAACAAGCCTTGATGATTTTATTCAACGATTTGTTTAACCAGTCCTTTTTGAGATCCTGCTATGTACCAGGGACATCGTTCTAGGTAAAGCATAGTAAAACCATTGTCCCCACTCTTTCTGGCACTTTCATCTCTGGTAGGGGCAAAGAGACTATGAACAGCACATCATATGCAGGGTAGTGATTAAATGGTATAAAAATAATACAAGGGAACTTAAAGTGATGGTAAGAGAGAAAGTCTTATTTCATATTATATATTCTAGAAATTCCTCTCTAATAAGGTGACATGTTAACAGAACTGAGGGAACTTAGGGAGTAAATTAAGTGGCTGTATCAAGAGAAAAGGATTCCAGGCACAGGGTATGGCAATTGCAAAGGCGTTGAGACAGGATCATGCTCTGTGTGCTTGGGAGTAGTGGTAGCTAGAAAGACGTGGGAAAAGGCTGGGAGAGGAGGTCTGAGATGTAGCCGGTGGCAAAGCCACGAGGACTTGAGTTTGTATCTAACAAGATGAGAAGTTTCTGATCTACTTACATTTTAAAAAGGAGAATGATTAGGCTTTGAACTTTTCTGTCCCCACAGGCTGCAATCAGTGCAGCTGAAGATTTAGCTTTGGGTCTGGCAGTGGTCACACTCAAGCTCTGCGGCTGTATCTGAGCAAGTGTAGAGGGAAGCTCCACGGAGGTGATATACAGACTCTGAGTGCTCATCCTCATCTGGATGTAGAGAAGACATTCCCTGTCATTCCATTTGCTTTTAGAAACATTTTGACATTTTCCAATAGTTTTATGACCAGTATATTTCTTTACATTCTAAGAGCTAAACTTAATCAAATACGACCATTCAGTGATCAAAGTTGAAAATTTTAAGTTACAGATGCATTTTCTTCAAAATGAATAGGATCATTTGACCTCTTTTTGGATAGATTTAGAGGAGGCAATCAACAATAAGCATAAATGAAATCTTTGTTATGAAAAAATGAACCAAAATATTATTGCCAGTAATTTCTTGTTTTGTTGGTAAGTTTCTTGAAAGAATCTTTTGTTTCACTGATGGCAAAAGTCTGGGAGACACTGTTGAAATTATAACACAAATAATGACTTAGGGAAATGAAGAAAGTTTTTTTTAAAAATTGTAGGAGTCTCTAAAAAGGTAGTAAAGAACATTTTAAATCTAGTTCTCTCCCTCAAAAATGTAAAATGAGTTGTTTCTCCCAAAGCGGCAATCTGTAAGACGCATTTCTGTTGTACCATTATCCTAAAAGCATTTGTACACGTGTTAAATTGACTAAAGAGGCAAGAGAAAAATTATTCATTGCTTCTGAGACCAAATACACAGGTGATTGAATTTATGAATCACACCTTTCTTCAACTTCTTCCAATGATGAGATTTTGTAAAGAATGAATTTATAACTGAAATGTAGCCACATTTAATATGCTTGGTTAAGTTTTAGTATAAATTCAGGGGCTTTTCTAATTGTAAGCCGTATTTTTTAAACTTAAATATGGAATGTTGCAATGGGACTGTGACAGAAGTTTGTTATCATCAGAGAGATCTGAGAATGAATCCTTCCTTTCCTACTTAACGATTCTGTGATCATGATGAAATCTGTGTTCACATTTGAGCCTCTATTACTTCTTCCAAAGTATCTGAACAATAATATGTATATTTAGTGTTATTATGAGATTGAGTTACATCCTACCATTTGCTCATTAATTAATATAGGCAGTTAGTAAATATTAGTCCCTCTTCTGTTTCTATGAGTTACCTTCAGGTACTGGTTAATAGTCTCATACAAAAGTATAGATAAAAGCAGAAATAATTGCTTATACATATTAAAATCAGAACAATCTTAGTTAAAATAAGATTCATAAATAGTTAAAATAAATTTTTTATAGCACATTAAACTTTCTTTTGATGAACTAGTTAAGTTTATTAACCTCAAAAGGAGAAGAAATTTCTAAAATTGCTTTTTTTACCTTAGATTTGTTGTGAAATAATATAGTAAACGGTACAAGATAATTTTTATGTCTTCATTTCTTCTATTTTAAACATCTTAAGCATTCTGATATTCTGATAGTGGCTGGGTTAGGCTAGCCAATGGTGTTAATGGTTGGCATTTACAGATGCTTGTGGATTGATTTAATCAGTCTAAGCCCCCATAAACTCACTCAGAAAAGCTAGAGCTATCAAGAATAGGTTCAAAGAGTACCAAGGCCAATGGAAAGCGGATTCCCTTAGCAGTAACCATTAGGCATGAATTCAGGGGTCTTGTCCTGGTAATGTGCAGGAAAGCAGCTGTATTTGTCTTCCTGCTGAGGGAATTACCAACTCTGGTTGTGCTCAATGCAAACTTGATTCCTCCCATGTGAAAAAGATGGTAACAGGAAACTTGGAGCTTGAAAGATACACTTCAGCTGTTCTGGAAAAAAATTCAGAGACTTGATGGAGAAAATGAGGAAAAGTGTACTAAATAGTCAAAGATTATCAAGTACAGGCATAAGGAATTTAACATCAAGGTTAACAGACCTAAGTTTTAGAATATGGCAAAGAATAAGGAAAAGAGAAATAAAGACAGGCACAAACACAATACAAATGATGTGCACTTTTTCCCGTAGATAAAAACTTCAAACCTTTCCATTCTGTTTTGATAATTCAAGCCCCATTAGGGCCATGGTGTTTGACTATTTTTTTTTTTCACTTTTTATTTTCAAGTGCCTAGAACAGTGCTGGGTTATAAGAGATGCTCAAAAAGTATTTACTGATTAAATAACTAAATGAATGATTGAATGAATGAATAAATGGATGGATAGATGGATGAGTAAATGGATGGATGGATGGATGAAAAGCAATAACGAGATATAAAGTAGACCCTCAAACACTAAAAATTTGAAGAAACTTTATTCAGAGCATGAAAGAAAGGCTGAGATGAAGTCCCTTTTCATTTCTTGATAGGGCCATTGATAGAGGAAGGGACTTTCTTCCTAAAGCTGGGAGTCAAAACACAATAGAAAGTCTGGTGAGAGGTATTCAGCCTATTGCTGCAATTTTTCACCGATGGCCTTTGTGTGTCTACTAAACCCTATTTAGACTTCCCTTATAGGAACTCTAATAGATGCTATTTACATGTCTGTCTCTCCCAACCAGACTATAATCTCACAGAGGGAGATTGTAGTGGATGTATGTACTCTGATATCACACTGTTTTTTTAATTTCAATTTCCCTGATGGCTAATAATGTTAAGCATTTTCCATGTGCTTATTAGCCATTTGTATATTTTCTTTAGAGAAGCATCTAGTTTTTAAATCAGGTTATTTGTTTTTTGTTATTTTTAAGTTATGAGTCTTCTGTCTCTTTTTAATTTTTTTTGTCTTTTAATAATTGAAGTGTAAGAGTTCTTTCATATTTTGGACATAAGATCTTTACCAGATATATAATTTGCAAATATTTTTCCCAGTGTGTGACTTGTCTTTTCATTTTCTTGATGATGCCTTTTAAAGTACAAAAGCTTTTGATTAGCTCAATTTATCATGCTTTTTTCTATGACCCATGCTATTGTTGTCATGTCTAAGAACTCTTTGCCCATACCAAGAACATGAGGACTTTCTCTTATGTTTTATTACAGAAGTTTTGTAGTTTTAGCTTGTGCATATAAGTCTACAATTCACTTTGAGTTAAATTTTTTGTGTGTGGTAAGGTAATCATCTTTTTTAAATATAGATATCCAATTGTTGCAGTACCACTTGTTAAAAAGACTTTCTTTTTACTCTTATATTGTTTGGGTATCTTTGTTAAAAATCATAAGTAATTATTTCTACACTGTTAATTCTGTTCCATTGGTCTATATACTTGTCTTTACACAAATAGCATACTGTTTCCATTATTGTAGCAGTATAATATGTTTGGAAATTGAGTAGTGGACATTCTCCAAATCTGTTCTTTCTTTTTAAGAATTGTTTTGGATATTCTAGATCCTTTGCATTTCTATATTAATTTTAGGAGAAACTTGTCAATTTCTGCATAAAATTATGCTGGGATTTTGATAAAGATTATGTTAAATTTATGGCTTAATTTCAAGAAAATTGCCATTTTGACAACATTGAGTTTTCTAATCCATGATCATGAAATGTCTATTTTAAATTTTCTTTAATTTCTCTTAAGAATGCTTTATAATATGCAATGTATTATTTAACTTCTTTTGCTAAATTGTTTGTAGGTGTCCTTTATTAGAATAAAGAAGTTTCTTTCTATTTCTATTTTGTTGATAATTTTTATTATCAATGAATGTTGGATCTTGTCCAATGCCTTTTCTGCATCTTTGAGATGATCATGTGTTTTTTGTCCTTTTTTCTATTAGTATCAAGTACTACATTATCTCATTTCCAGATGTGAAGCCAATCTTGCATTTCTGGGATAAATTCTACTTGGTCATGGCATGTAATCCTTTTTTATGTGTGTTATATTTTATTGAATTGAGTTTGCTAATAATTTATTAAACAATTTTGCATCTATGTTCATGAGAAATATTTGTTTTCTTTCTCTGTGATGTCTTTGTCTTTTGTATGCTGAACTCAAAAAATGAACTGGGATATGCTTCCTCCCGCACTACTTTCTGGTGGAGGATAGGTACTATTGCTTATTTAATTGTTTGATAGCATTCATCAGTGAAGCATTCTGGGCTAGACCTTTTTTGTGAGAAGATTGTTAACAACTAATTCAACTTCTTTATGTTCAAATGTTTTATTTCTTTTTATTGCAGTTTTAGTAGTTTTAGTCCTTCTAAAAATTCTATATAAATTGTGTCATTTGTTGGCATAAAGTTGTCCACAATATTCCATTATAATATAGCATAATTAATGTGGTTCCTCTTTCATAGGATAGAAGGGCTCAGAAAAGTAGTGGGGGAGAAGACTAATTTAGTACATAATGTGCAAAATTTTTTTAAAAAAAAATCACATCCTTTCTATTATATTCCCTCAGAACTATTTTTGCAGCTACTCTCAGAGCTCCATGTGCAGAAAGCATTTTACCTCCCAGAATGTAACATACTGTGACTAGTCTCCTGCCCAGCTCTACCCATCCCCTCCCACCATCCTCACTGTCTACCTATTTGTTTCCTGGAAATTTTGTCTCCAGGAGGTAGTGATAAAAAAGGACTAGAGAAGGAAATGATATGGGATCCTCAGATTGGTGTAGAGGTAGCACTGCAATTTATTTGAAGAGCATCACTCTGCAGTGCAGCAGTGTGGTTGCCCAGTTTTCAGGTTATTCCAGTCATTGAATTTATGGATGGGGCAGATATAAAAGAATTCTTCTCACCTCACTTTTTTGCAAATAGGCTAACACTGTTTCAAGCCAGATAAAATGGGTAGATCACCAAGAGTATATTTCTGTGTACTCACTCAACATTGTAGTCAGTGAGTTTAATTTTTACTAGATTCATTCAATCAACTGTTAGTTCTAGTGTGTGCATGTGTGTGTGAGCATTTCAATTTTTTTCTCTGATATCCTTAGTATTTTGGTTGGACATTGGGAAAGGCAGCGCCAGGATATACTAATAAGATGACATTTATATCCAAAAAGAAAATCTAATTTTTAGATTTCAAAAGTTCAGAGAATAAGTATAATAACATAGCTTGAAACTCTTAAAAAGATGACAATATAAGAAAGTTGATATGCACATGAAAGTTAAATTTTATTTACATAGGCTCAAATGTTCCCAATCCAGAGGAAAGGATACATCCATAATGAGTCTGAAATGACTGCATAAGTAGTTTATATAATAAGCTCAGCCACTAAATAAACATATTGGGAAGAGGAAAGAAGGCACATTTGACTTAGGAATATAGAAAATGATGAATCTGGAGGCATTACTTTACCAGAATTTAAGCTATACTACAAGTTTATAGTAACCAAAACTGGCACTATACTGGTACTGTATAGTACTGGCACAAAAATAGAGACATAGACCAATGGAACAGAACAGAGAGCCCAGATATAACATCATTCACATATTGCTATATGATCTTTGACAAAGAAGACAGCAACATGCACTGAGGAAAAGAATCCTTATTCAGTAAATTGTGCTGGGAAAATTGGATAGCCACATGTAGAAGATTGAAGCAAGATCCATATCTCTCACCACTCACAAAAATTAATTCAAGATGGATAACAGACTTAAAGCTAAGACATGAAACCATAAGAATTCTAGGAGAAATTGTTAGACAAACTCTTCTAGATATCAGCCTAGCAAATAATTTATGAAGAAGACCCCAAAGGCAATCATGGCAACCACAAAAACAAATAAATGGAACTTGATTAAGTTAAGAAGCTTCTGCACAGCCAAAGAAACAGTCAACAGAACAAATAGAAGACCTACAAAATGGTACAAAATATTCGCATGCTATGTATCCCGTAAAGGGACAGTAAACCAGAATCTACAAAGAACTCAAGCAAATCAGCAAGAAAAAAATCAAACAATGCCATTAAAAAGTGGGCAAAAGACATGAACAGAAAAGAAGATAGACTAATGGCTAATAAACATAGGAAAAAATGCTCAACATCACTAATCATCAGAGAAGTGCAAATCAAAACCACAATGAGCTATCACCTAACCCCAGTGAGAATGGCTTTTATCAAAAAGTCCCAAAACAGTAGATGCTGGCATGGATGTGGAGAGAAAGGAACATTTATACGCTGTTGGTAGGACTGCAAACTAGTGCAACTCCTATGGAAAATAGTGTGGAGATTCCTCAAAGAACTAAAAGTAGACCTATCATTTGATCCAGCAATTCCACTACTGGGTATTTACACAAAGGAATAAAAGTCATTTTATCAAAAATACACTTGCACTAGAATGTTTACTGCAGCACAATTCACAATCGCAAAGAAGTGGAATCAACCCAAGTGCCCATCAGTTCATGAGTGAATTAATAAAATGTGGTATATGTACACCATAGAGTACTACTCAGCCATTTAAAAAATGAATTAATACCTTTTGCAACAATCTGGTTAGAACTGCAGACCATTCTCCTAAGTGAAGTATTATAAGAATGGAAAAACAAACACCACATGTACTCACTCACTATTAAATTAGAACTAACCAATCAGCACTCATGTGCACAGATGGAAGTAGAACTCAATGGAAATCATGCAGGAGGGAGCGGGGAGGAGAGGATGGGTGAAATCATACCTAACGGGTGCAATGTACACTATCTGGGTGTTGGGCACACTTATAACCCTGACTCGAGTAGTACAGAATCAATCCATGTAACCAAACCTTTGCACCCCCATAATATTCTGAAATTTAAAATAAAAAAAGAAACAAAGGAGGCCACACACACAAACACACATACAGACAAGATGGTACTAGACATGCAAGATGTAAGACCAGTTTTTAAAAATATATAAAGTAAATAACATGAATAGTTACGTTCAAGTGAAGAACAAGAAAGAGCTTGTTTAGAGATAAGAAAGTATAAATAGAATGGATAATAGAAAATAATGAACTGTTCGATTTCTTGCTTTTCTTTCATTTTCTCTGTCAAATAAAGTCATTCTTAGACCAGAAATCCGGAAAGAAGAAAACATTAGTAAGAGAGAGCTGAAGGCCGAAACAGATGAGGACATCTTCAGATATTACCTGTCAGCTCATAATTAGTTCAAGTTTCCTGTCTTAGATTCATGACATCCCAGGGGCTGAAGGAACTTGCAGATGAAATTGCTGAGCAGCTGCCAATAACCATGAAGCCAGGCTCAGCTACCAAATAAACAAAGAGAAAAACAGACAAATCTTGTTCCAGTTTTTGAAGGAGGGAGATAAGGTAAGCCACAAAATATACCTGGTGAGCCTGAGAACAACTCTAGGTAAAATCATATAGTGATTATTTAATCATATAGTAATTATTTAATCTAACAAAAAGAAAATGACGGTCATTGAAGTCACCATGAATTCAATAAGAACAAATTATTACAGATTACTCTTTCTAAAAGAGTTAATGGAATAGCATTTCAGCAAAGGGTAATATCCTGCCGAAACTGAGGTTAGAAGGATCATGTTCTTGTAAAAAACAAAGGATTAATGACAATAATAAAAATGTCATTTTGTGTACGTGTATTTATTAAATCAAAGACTATATATATTTTTATATATATATTTTTAAAAGATGGTATCAATTTCCAAAAAAAAAAAAAAAAAGAGTGAAAGCATGACAGCATTGCAATTCTGTATTTAGCTATTTTCTTGAATTTTGTTCTCTTTCTTAAATTGTTCAGTAAAACATTCTCTGGCATTATTCTTTGCTGAGACAGATTCTCTCAGAATATTTACAACTCACATTTTCTCTCATTTCATTTTTGCATGTTTTATCAAATTTAACTGAGAAACAATGAGAGAATTCAGTAAGATGGTGGAAGTACAAAATAAATGCATAAATTCAATAGCATTTGTAAAGGAAAATAGTAACCATTTAAAATAGAATAGATAATTTCACAATAGCAACAAATCATGCAAAGCTCTTATGAATAAATGTGACTAGAAATGTATGAGACTGATATGACAATGAATCTCGACTGAAGGACTAAATACAATGCATGAATATATGGAGACCTAGCCATGAAAGAGAAAATGACATTGTGCTCATGTTAATTCTCCCCAAATTTATATATTATATATCATTTTAATTCTCATCAGGACTTTCTTTGGCACTTGACATAAATCACTCTGAAATTCATCTGGAAGAAAAAAAATTAAAAATATATACTAAAATTCAGTAAAGAAATAATGAGGAGAAATTGCTCTACCCTGAGATACTCAGTGGTATTTTAAAAGTATAATAAAAAGTAGTATTGGTGTCAGAGAGATAGATGGAGCAAATAAAAGTTCAGCAGAGTTTTTCTTCACATTGTAATCATCATCTTCATCATCATCATTTACATTTATTTAGTACTTACTATGGTCCAACCACAATTTTGAGTTCTTTCATGTATTAACTCATCTAATTCTCATGAATATCCTGAATCATAGCCCTAAGCTTGCTTTTACCCTCTAATTCTCAATGTGATTATTTATCCCTGTAGCATAGTGCAAGTGAGCTACTGGGCGAATGAAGGAAATGTAGGAAGGGCTGGCATCAAGAATTTAAACCAAACAACAAAAAGAGCAGAATTGTTCTAGGAAGAGAGTATATTATTTGAGCTGGGGTTGGGAAAGCCATATGCCCCCTTCACTTCAACCCTGCCAGACAACCATAGGATTTCTGGTGATTCACATAGGAAAATGGGGACAATAGGAATTCTTCCTCAAAATAGGTTACTACTGGCCAGGCAGTACCATTCCTAGGATGCTCAGAGAGGGGCAATGACAGACATCAATAGAAGGTCTTGATATGTGCGGTGAACATGTACAGACAGTGCAGGGCTCCCGGTTGTGCAAGTTATCTCAGTATGGTGGCCAGGTCAGCAAAGTGTTAAGCAATTTGAGGAACCACCACCTGGGACCAGTCTTCATAGGCCTGTTTAAGGCAGATGTCTTAAAAGTGTCTTAATTTGCAAGAAAACCAAGGATACTCATGGTTTGGGAGTCACAGATTATAGTATCCAAACATCTTTCTTTTGTTTTTACATCTATAATGGAAGAGCTTCTTCTATCCTGTCTTTTGAGTGGTCATAAGCTTAAGACCACTGTCTAGTTATTAGTCTAGCATCTACACAGGCTCAACACGCCATTGGAGCTGAAGGACCAAGAGCTTATGGCAAGAGCAAGGCAGCAAGGTGAGGGCTGACACTCAGAGAAAGCATCATATAGGTTGTGAGTACAAGTTCTCTATTCCTGTGAATGAGGTTTTGTTTTGGTTTTCCCAGGTCCCCACTGCTACAGATGGTCAACATGATAAGAGAAACTAGAGGAGAGCTGTCAAAAGGTGGAGTGATAAAATGTATACGTATATGAAAACATCATTGTACATTATGTTTCAATCATAAATTTAAAAAGAAAAGAGATGGAGTGATAGACAACAACCAGGAGATGGCATACACTCCCCAGGAATTTCCAAAAATATTGAGATAAAACAGATATCACAATATTTATGAAAACAGTGATCTCAGGAGCCTAGAAATTTGAGGGATGCTCAGGATACATAAAATTGTGTGTGCGTGTGTATGTATTTCTTCTGGGAGGATATTCTTTGAACTGTATCTAATGGTGGTTAAATTGGGGGTCGTTTACTTCTCTTTTTCCTTACCCACATGTTCTCTCCCCCATTATTTATTACTATTAACATGAACATACATTGTTCCCTGGTTCCTCAAGCATATCTTTGTTTCTACATTTCTGGCTATGAAATGGGCACCTTTTCTAAACCCTTGTAGCTGACACCGAAATGCTTCCTCTCGAAAGCATGACCACACAAAAGCATCTACACAAGCGTTGATGGAAGCCTTATTCATAAAGCCAAAAATTGGAGGGAATTCAAAGCAATTTAGATGTCCACCAACTCTTGAATGTATTTTTTTTAATGTGGTATATCCATACAGTAGAATACTACTCAGAAATAAAAAGAAAAAACTACTAACTCATGCCTCAACATGAATGAACCCAAAAAACTTTACGCTCAGTGAAAGAGATAAGATGCAAAACACTACATTTTTTATGATTCTATTTATATGAATGGTCCATACAAGGAAAATCTATAGGGATAGAAAGCAGTTCAGTGGATGCCTACAGCTGGGAGTAGAGCAAGGGTTGACTATGAAGGGGTGCGAGGTGACTTCCTGCTGTGATGGACATGTTCTGAAAGTGGATTATGGTGGTTATTACACAACTCTATAAATTTACTAAAATAATTGAAATGTAAAATTACAGTGGCTAAATTTTATGTTATATGAATTATACTTCAATAAAGCTGTTAAAAACAAAGTATGGTAATCATCTGTATAGATTCTCTGTGGAGAATCTATACAGATTCTCCCCTCCCCTATAACAAAGTAAGCATCATAATTTCCAGGTCACTAGATGGGTTGAAGGTTAAGGAAGTGCAGAGAATCCTTGATGGGTGGTGGGATACTTGGAGTCAGGAGGCATTTTTTGTTCACCAGGAATTGTTAGTGGAACCTGACAATCCTTGGTCATAGCCAATATAAATATCGGTTCACAAATGCTTGTGTGCAAGAATTATCACATTGCTTCTCTCAATACCCCACATCAGTATATATTTTCAACCTTCGTCCTGTCTGAATGGTGAAACAATTACCCTCAGAGCTTTCTACTTATCAGAATTCCCACTTCTTGCTTACCCCTAGAGTTAGGCCACAGGCCAAAACATTGGTGGTGGAGGTGTCTTTGGTCCTTGGTTATCACTTTGCATATTACGGGGCCCCTATCTGCATGACCCCTTAGACCAACAGCCCTCTGCTGCTACAGCACCACCCTCAGGCACAAAAATCTTTGCTGAGATGGCCCTTGATCCTGCCTAGACTAAAGGTTGCAAATCCATGGCATGGAGGCTACATCTGGCCTGCAGATGTGCTTTCTTTGGCCCACTCTATGTTTTAAAAACATTTAAGCCAAGTTTTAAAATTCAGGAGAGTTCACTGAAAAAGCATCAAAATTTCTAGCTTCTTAAAAATGAGAAGGTCTAGCAAAAATGGTCCACCTCTCCACGTGGCAACAACTGCAGGAGCTGAGAAGGGGCTGCCTGTTTACCTCTCCCATTTGCCAAAGGCCCATCCAATCTCCTTATCTCCCCAACACGGAGGCAGGGGCCCAGTTGATGTTATAATCATTGCAAGATTTTTGTTTAACACGAAGTCCTTATCAACATTTATATCACCTGCCTTTACTGTGATCAGTGTTTGAGATCGATCCCCGGTGCAGCTATACCATGCAGTCACTCCCTTTAGTGCCTCCCCAGGGCCACTCAGCAGAATGGACGCTATGGACTGAATGTTTGTGTCCCCCCAAAATTCATATTGAAGTCCTAACTCTGAATATAATGGTATTAGGAGGTGGGGCCTCTGGGAGGTCATTAAGCCATGAGAAGGGAGCTCATATGATTGTATTAGTGTCCTTATAAGAAGAGACATGAGAGAGTTGCTTTTCTCTCTCCACCATCTGCCATGTGAAGACACAGTAAGACAGCTATCTGCAAACCAGAAAGTGAGTCCTCACCATACACTGGATCTGCTGACACTCACTCTGGGCTTCCCAGCCTCCAGAACTGTGAGAAATAAATACATGCTATTTAAGTCACCCAGTCTATGACAATTTGCTATAGCAGCCTGAAACTGACTGAGGCACTGAGCACAGTCCCTGCTGCCTCCCTCGCCCCCAACTGTGGTTACTAGTCTGTGAAAGATCTTTGTCTCTCCTTTTTTTTTTTTTCCTAAATTAAGGCATTTTACTTTGACTAGATACCCTTTTTAAAACTCTAGGGTTTAGCATTTTAAAAACCAAAAGCATGAAATGACTTATTCTCAGGCAGCATGGGCTTTTGCCCTTTCATAGATCTCTCTTGAGAATGGGAGCTAATTCAGAAGTTTCTGCTTGAATGGAAAGATGGGTGAAGAGGAAATATTATAAAAAGAGGGAACATAGGTTAATGTCTCCAAATATCAGGCCAGAAGGGTAACTTTGTTTTCAGGTATATAGTTATAGGACCTATCAGTTGAGCCAAATAACTCATAAGTTATCATGAACACATTTCACCTTTTATTTGGAGTCAAAATCCAATCTGTTCAGTAGTTACTTCCCTGCACTTGTAGTAGTAATACTGCTGGGCTATTAATGCTGGTGGAATGTGTAACCATGGAACTAAATGCCAGAGTCTCCCTGAAATGTGGAGGGCATGCTTCAATTCAGACCTTGATCAGGAACTTGCTCACCCTACCAAAATAGGATGAGTCTCTGGGTAACCCTTTCTGCACAGGGCTTGTGTGCAAGAGAGCAGATCTTGCAGGCAGGGCAGGACTCTGAAGAGGCCAAGAACCTAGGCAGGAAAAGGACTGTGCCCAGTGGACAATCAGGTCAAAGAGGACTGCAGGAGGCCAATGAAGAAAACACCGCTCTTGGGGTTCACAATAAAATAGAAGCAGGCAGGCAGCATTTAGCCAAGCATCCTGGAGAGGAACAGTGGACTCTGTAGGCTGCACTTGGCGTGAACTTTGAGCACTGACAGACTGGAAGGCTGAAGGCTCTACGTAAACAGTCGTGAAGGCCCAGAAACAAAGGAGCTGCATCCCGGTACAGAATGTCATCAGGTCACAGAAAGGAATCTGCTGGGCCGAGACAGTACAAAACAAGAATTCCAGGCCAGAGTGGAGACAACCAGAGAGCCGCTGGCTAGGCTTATTGGGAAATCCTGGGGGACCTTGTGCTGGAAGTTGTTATCTAAAACTCATTAAATGATGTTAGTGGCTCTTACTCCAGGGTTTGGCTTCAGTGATTTTCCCTAAGTTCTTTGGTAAATTTCACTAATTTAAGAAAATAAATAAATAAAAATACCTCTTCCCAACTCCCTGGAATGAGACTTCTAATCTACCTGAGAAACTTAACATTCTAACTCTCTTTCGACTCCTTCCTCAGCAGAGTCAGTTTCCGTTTGGGCATGCCACAAGTTATACATATACACAGCTCTAGAGTCCAGAGCACCAACCTTCACCGAGTCCTGAGACAAATCACTTTTCAGCAGACTGGCTTCTTTTTTAATAAAAGCTGGATGATAACTAGAAGTCACTCAAACATTAATTATTCAATGATCAGGCCCTAGCTGATAAACAAATATTATTCTTATTTGAACATATTTGACACAGAGGCAAACAATACTTTAAAATAATTTACAGTTCCTGGGAGAGAGAAAAGGAATTATGGCAAAGACAAAGTTATGAGAAACTAATGGGAAAAGCCATTGCATGCCTTTAGGACTGATACTCCCATGAGAATGTTGAACTTAGAAAATTTATGAGTTGTTAAAATACTGTAGGAATTCTTTACTGGCTGATAATAGTCTAAGATTATAAAAAGCAGTATAAATTAATCAATCAACACCAATCACACCATCATGCCTATTGGAATTCCAAGTCATTTTTTCCCTTTGGGTACTGAAGCTGAGATTGAGGGCAGTAGCCAGGTATAAATCTCCTGTTGTTTAATTCAAAAGTTGGTGGGGGTGGGTTGACATGTCATATTGAGGAAGGCCTGTTTTTTTCAACCCTGAAGAGATGCTTTACTGCCCAAGGGGTGACATATGTTCCTTCCAGCTCAGATATTGGATGGCATATATTCCCATATAGTGTGTTAACATTTCTTCGGATAGGTTTGGGGAGCTCTGTTTGTTGGACAATTTAACGCCTGATGGAGCACATAAATCTTTTTAGATAGAGCAATTCTGTAGGTATGTATGTACTGAGACTCTGGTTAACATCTAGAAAAGTAGACTCTCCAATAAGAGCTTGCTCTTACTACAACTGCTTCCTGGACAGAAGAGCCTCACATGAGGCTGCCCTATTATCCCTGTGCCTACCTGCTCTGCCACTTGCCAGGACAAACCAAGCCTCAGGAGGGGGCCCTGACTGAGCTCTTGTCTATCTTAGTCTGTCTTTTGTACTTTCTATTCTTTTCTTTTGTCTTTGTCCCATGTATTGGCTGGACTGCACTTGACTGAACTCTTGCCTTTTTTTTTTTTTTTTTTTTTTTTTTTTTTTTTTTTTGAGTGAAACAAGGTCCTGGAAAGGTAGCGGCTCTGGCAATCAGGATGAGACAAATACAACCCACCTTGTCCTCCTATGGCTTGCTTGTCCTCTGGCTCCAATTTTCCCAGGACCAGCTCCTGGCATCCAAACAGTATCTGAATGGTATGATAAATATCATTATAGTTCATGGTGAAGGAGTCACCAAGAGGTAGAACGGGGGCAGTGAGGAAAACAGGAAAGCTGAGGAGGAGGGCAGTGTGTGAACTCACCCCCATAAGTGCCTGACAGGATTCCCAGTAATGAATGACTATAAATTCAATGAAGAAATAATTGAAAGAGATGCAGTCAAAACATAGCTTAGATAGAAGCCAGAGCTACACAAGAATGGAAAATTATTAGAATAATTTGATCAATGACTTTTGCTGCAACTTACATCCTTTGTTTTATATAATTTAGACCTGTACTGTTCAATATGGTAGCTGCTAGCCAGAGGTGCCAATTTAAATTTAAATTAAATAAAATTATATATTCAATTCTTCATTGCATCCCACATTTTAAGTGCTCAAAAAGCCACATGTGGCTAGTGGCTACCATAATTGCACTGTAAGGGCAGAATATTTCCAGCATCTCTGAAAGTTCTGCTGAATGGTGATAGTTTAAAGGATAAAAAAGATATCCTTTTTTCTATTTTATGTTGATTTTTATTACGCTAACATTGACAATTATTTCAGATATTACCCCTGCAAATTCTTATTTTCTTCAAATAATTTTAAACTATGAAATGAACTGCATGTTCTTACACTCAATTCAGTAAAGTAAAATAATGGCAAAGTGAAGAGAGGTATACACAAGAGAGAAGGGAGTTAATATTTAATACTATTATGTGCTATAGTAGCACTTTATTTACTTCTTATTTAATTAAAAAATAAACATGGATTCTTCCCCCTAGGAATTTATGATTTAGTTGGGGACATGGTTATAGATACATAGCAGTAAAACACAGTGATAAAGACCTGCAGTACTGGAAATTAGGAAGACTTGCGTTCATATCCTTCCTTAGCTTTGTGATCTTCGGCAAGTTACACAATCATGCTTAGTCTCACTTATCTCACTGTAAAATTATTATAATAAAATTGCCCACCTCATTGCTAATTCCCCAAGAGATGATATGCAAGTCTAATTTTCAAAGATGGACATAATCCTCTACAAAGATTTAAAGAGGGTTAATTAAGACATAGTCTATGCTAATACAACTGATTCTAAGTTCATCAATTATATTCATCATCTTCCTCCCCCACCATCCATTCTACATTTTTTTCACTTTTGGCCAACACTTTACATTTTCTGAACTGTTTCCTTGTTGGGGTAGATTGATCAATCATCCCACTTGCCTGAGACTGAGGTTTCTGGGATACAAGACTCAGTTTTAAACTTTAATTTGCCTAAAACACAGAGGTTTCCTGGAATATAGGATTTTCAGCGCTAAAAATTGGCAAAGTCCCAGGCAAACTCAGGTGAGTTGGTAACTCTATTGAGGTAACCCAGATGTTGAATCCCAATGGGTCTGATTCCTCACTTGCCTTATTCTTGTTGGACCACAGTTGGTTTTATCACCCATGTATAATTATCAATGGAAACAGAAGCGTCAAATTTTCTGTGTGGTAGATCCTCTGGGTTTTAGACATATTCCCTCTCTATCCTCAATGTTGTAAATCATTTATCTAAAATGGGCTTCTTTTTCAGAGCTAATGTTGCATGGGACATCGTATCAAAAGGTCAGGGGTTCTGCAATTCCTTAGATGGCAGTACTGCTGGAAGCACTGTGGGTAGGTGAGGGAAACTATAGCTGGAATATGTAACACTTCTGGTGAGAACAGATTGCAGTTCCCTTTAAGGCACAAAGCACCTGGTACAGTAGAACTGCCACCAAGCTACTTGCTGGTTTTCCTGAGGAATGGTGTCATACTGGGGGCTCAGCATTGGTCTCTGTTGCTAGTACTTGAACATTCAGCAGTGACAGTTGCCAAATCAGCCTTGGTGAAAGGGAGCCTATGATCTTGAGCTCATACATGGTTTCCATTCCTACCAAAATGGACACTGTTTATAGATCCATTCTATAAATATTAAGATGAGCAGGAGAGAGGCTAGCTGACATGTAGAGGATGAGTCATCTAACCCCTGGCTGTTGAGGACTTCCTCGAAAGTGTTCTGTTGTGAACATTAATATGAGTTAACAATATTTGAATACTTTGTCCCACAAATGAAAAACAAATCTAGGCTTAGGTAAAAAGGGATTTTTTTCAAGAAGACTATTGTGGTATGAAAGGGGGACTATTGCAATGAAGAGAACTTTCTCACCATAAGAGCAACCATAAGACCTGTAAGCATCTTAAAGATCAGGCAGAAAATGCTTTTCTTTTATAGGGAAGAGTAAACAGGGATGGAAAGAATCTGGTATGGGGAAGTGGGGTGAGCCGGTCGCATGATGGAGAAGTTGATCAGGGAATGTTTTTCTCTGCTGTCAGCCAATTCTTAGGAGGGGCTGTATAGAAAGGTATTCTTGCATTCAGTGCTTATTTAACCTCAGATGCAAGTCACAGTTCACGGACCTGTAGGGAGGCGGGAGGCTGACTAACATTTGGTTAAGTCAAGTTGGTCAATGGGGACAGACAGTTCAGCTAATCAGTTACGAGGTAAAGAATGGAAATTTGGAGGGTCTGTGTCTGGTCTTGTCATAGGTAAGCAACGGTTCTTCCGTGAATCTTATCTGAGTCATTTGGACATGAGTGGTTCTTTGCAGTAAGTTGTTCAGTGGAACACTATGAGGGGAGATTCTTAACTATTACTGTTTTCCAAGCACATAGTGCTCAGGTATATACAGTTCAGCATTGTCAGCTTCTCCTCTGTTCAAGACAAATGAATGCCAGTCATCACTGACTCAAAGGCTATCACAAGCCTGCTGAGTGGAGCAAAGCAAGGTCTAAGGAATAGTCTCCTAAGGACTCATTGGCATTATTCCCACAAAACCAGTTAAACTATCTATAGAGAGGTAGTAGCAAAAGTCAGTTGTTTAGGGTCCTACAGATCAGGCGTCTTGAAAAATAGATGCCTAAACTGAAAAAAGAAAACATTAACATAGAAGGTGGTATTGAAATACAGGGCAAGGAGTTAAGCCCTGAGTGTATGCAGTCCAGTGGATTCCAAGAGGTTGGTGTATAAAAATCTTCCTATTACACAGTGCTGCTCCTTGAGTATGTTAAGGCTAAGATGTTGATGCTTTTGATGATGTTGGGCACAGTGTTGGCTAATTCCCTTATAAAGGCATGTATGACGTCAGCATTCTGTCAGACTTTTTTAATGACCCAGACAGTGGCTTGCCCAGGGAGAAATCTATCTAAGCTCACAGTGCTCCTTCAGATTCAGGGTGGAAGGCCAGGTACAGGTCAGCCTAGTGTCCCAGTCTCTGCAGTTAGCTTTTAGTCTTGGTGACACCAAGTCAGAAGAAAGGTAGGAAAATTAGAAATGTTAACACGCTCCCATTCTTCATCTCATAACCAACTAGCTGAACTGTTTTTCTCCGTTGACTAAATTGACTTGACTAAACCATTTTTAGGTTCTCCCCTCCCACAGGTCCCTGAATTGTGACTTGCCCCTGAGATTAAACAAGCATTGAACAAAACAGTAGCCTTCTATACAGCCCCTTGTAAAAATGGCTGACTGTAGAGAAAAATTAGAAATGTTAATTTGGAAAGTTGTAGCCAGATATTGAAGGAAGCTGGAAGAATTAAAATTTTGGGAAGGGTTGACAATTTGTGCAAGGTGACAGGATCCACCCCAATTTATGGGTGGGTAACAAAACTATTTTTTCTGAAGTGGGAGAGGAAGTCAATTAAATCTCTTCCAGACAAGACAGAGTTTGTGTGTCTATCAGTTACTTGCAATTCACAAAAAGGATGCAAAATACATCAAAGGCAATGAAAGGACCAGAATCTGATAACCCAGAAGGATGTACTGTAGTTATAGTATTGAAGCACAAAACTTCTGAAGTGTCCAATTTCATAGTCTGATCCACACACCTAGTCCAAGAAATCCTTGTCCACAATCTTCAACTTTGTTCTTCAGGCTCCCAACCAATCAGTCAAACCATTGAGTGCCCTCTGACAGTCAGTGCATTTTCCAGTTACCTCCCCCCCTCATATCAAGTAAACAAGTATATTGTGTACTCCTTATGGCTCTAACCATAATGAAGCTTTTCCTTCACTACTGTCTTTAATGGTCATTCAAAATGGAGCTGTTATGCAGCAACAGACCATTTTCAACTAATGTACATATGTTGTATCAAGCCTCATCTGCCAAATAAGCTTGTGGTTTTTCTTCTTTCTTCAAGTTTTAGGGAGGTATGAGCTCAGAAAGAGATTTAGGTTTAGTAGAGATAGTTGACATGGAAGTTGAGGCCATATATTTATGTGATCTACTTGTGACTCCTTTCCTGATTTGGAAATATCAAATGTACTATTTCTAGCAGACGATAGATTGATGTTCTCCCGTGCCACCTTATGACTCAGTGGATTTAATAATAGTTTAGAAAAAGCAACTCGAGTTTCATAGTCACATTTTACCTCTGTGATCAGACTCTCAATCTCTGTCAAGGTCCATTAGTTTCTGAGGAGCTGCTTTTTAAGTGGAGATTAGCTATACAACCTTGGGGGTCTGTTTTTACTGCCACTCTCCTGAAGCTTGTTAGAGACCACATATCTACCAAACTATTTCCCTAGCACCATTATATCTTCAGTATTACAGGGACAAGTGGCAGGGCAGATTGTACCACAGCCTAGATCTGCTGCAGGGTCATCTGCAGTTTGAGCTCTAATCAAGATTATAACCTTTTTCACATGATCTGATATATGGATTGTGGCAGTATTCCCAAGTATGGCATAAAATCAAATAGGCCCAAGCAAGCATTGTACCTCTTTCTAATGGAGGTCAAGATGCAAAAAATGTGTTCGTTATGTTGGAGGGGGATTTTCTGGCATGTCCTAGATCAGTGGATCACTAAAAAATTTCAAAATGTTTCAGTACCTCTGGCATACTTGTATTTGGCTATAGTATCTAAGTTAACTGCTACTGCCTGAATAAGTCCAGTGAACATGATGGTATGAAAATAGTGGACCAACATGATGATCCAGGGAAAGTCCAATCAAGATTTCTCCACGCTATATTGTGACAGAGACTTAGCAGGAAAACTCTGAAGCAAAACAGCAAATGTATACTGCCTTGCTATAAAGTGAACTGTTCTTGTGTACTTCCCTACTCAAGGGATGAACAATGTGTTGACCAAAAGTAGCCAGAGGCTATGTTGATCTACTCCAGGAAAGACACCACATTTAGCAAAGCAACTGTAATTGGGCTACTGTCGGGTTAAACTTGTCTACTCCTCTCATAACAGCCCTTTTCCTGACAGGCCAAGAAATGAATGTGAGGGTTTTATCAGTAGCCATTTATCTTAATTATAAATTCTAGAACTGGGGAAATAACCATAGGTTGAGTCCACAGATCCATTGAACTCCAGTGAAATGGACTTGAGCCTACTCTCCATTTATTACCATAAATCTGTAAGTCCTCACTCCAACTAGAGGATCATAATGACAGTGTCAGCTCAGACTCTATAGTTAACATCCACAAAATACACATCTATTCTTCATTCTGGAGTGTGCCATGCCCCTATAAAACCATGGAAACAGCACAAACTGTTGATGGCAAGGGAAGAGCACTGTGGCACATGAGCTGAATAGGAATATTTCAGTGATTTGTTTCAAGACTCCCTGTATTCCATGGGTTTATTTTACCTATCTCTGTGATTACACCAAAATGTCTGAATTGCTATAGTTTCATTAACATTTCCTCATCTGTTAGACCCATTTTCTTCTTTAAAAATGTCTTGAATATTCTTGACCCTCTGCTCTTTCATTTATTTTAAAATCATCTTGTTAAGTTTCATTGAAAACCCTATTGTGATTTGGAATGAATTTGGCTTCTCAAGAGCCATTATTTGTGTATCGGACAGCAGTTTAAGATTATTAGTAGCTGCAGAATAGAAAGTGTCATGGGAGTAAGGAGTGAATAGAAATTAAAGGTAGTATTTAAGAATACATTTCTGACAACTAATATTTGTCCCTACAAAGTTTTTACCTTTATTTTATAATAAAGATAAACTCTAATATATACAGATCTTTTGAGAAGACAGATGATAAAAGGAAAGAATGAGAAGGAAATATAGCTTTAAAATAAAGCTTGAAGGTTGAAGGATTATATTTATTTTTTTTTACTATTGGGCTAGGAAAATTTGAAGGCACTTAGAGATGAAAGGAAGAAAAAAGCAGAAAGGGTGAATGTAAAGACTGAGAAATAAAGATGATCGCTGTAGCAATAGCCCAGTGAATATAGGGTGGCATAAGAACATAGTTTCTTTCTCTTTCTCTCTCTCTCCCCCCTGTGTGTGTGTACAGTATGCTCAGAAAACAGAATTTTTTAAGAGTTCAAAAGATTAGAGAAAAAAATCCAAGAAAAGCCAACCTTATAGAGTGTCTTTTTGTGTAATTGCTCTAATAGAATGAAGGAAATTCATTAGATTTGTTAAGATTGAGGAATGGTAGGAACAAAGAATTCTTGCAGCCAGTATGACCCATTGTAAGGGGATTTTGCTAAAAGGGAAATTAGATATGGTAAAAATTAGTAGGTTTGACTATAAGAAGCATTCTGAATTAATATTTCCAGCCAGTTTGATGACTCTTTACATGATTTTATAAGAACTACTTAAATTTCTCTGTATGGCTATAGTTGTAATTAACTTATCTAAAATATTTAGGAGAAAAATTTCTCCACTATGTAATTCAAGAAGAACATTTTCATAATTAGACTTTGGTTTTCCTTAAAGGAAAAATAAATTAAGAACTCAACAAAGACATTGGTTGTGGGGCAGATGGGAGGGGAAGGAGGAGATGGGTATATTTACACCTAATGGGTACGGTGTGCACTGTTCTGGGGGATGGGCACACTTGTAGCTCTGACTCTGTGGGGCAAAGGCAATATATGTAACCTAAACATTTCTACCATTGCAATATCCTGAAATAAAAAATTAAAAAAAAGAACTAAACAAAGAAAATATTTTAGCATTAAATCATTCCCTTTTCAAATGCATACATATTTACTGGAAATTTTAAAATATAATGAAAACAAGCCTTATAATCAAATTACATCATAGAAATTCAACAAAAAATACTAAAAATTAAATGATGCTTTTCTTTTTTTTTTTTTTTGCTAGAACATTCAATTTCACAACAGAGCATAAAAAGAAAACATTTTCTGATACATAAAAATTAAGATAATTTATTGCTAGGAGGTTTACTTTATAGGAAATACTAATGGAAGTTTTTCGGGCTGAAAGTAACATCAGTCAGTATCTTGAATTCATGTGAAAAACAAAGAGCATGGGTGGTGGGAATTACTTGGGTAATTATTAAAGACATTATAATTGCATATTTATTTCATTTCTTCTCTTAATTAAAAAGCAATTATATGAAACAATTTTTCATTCTTTTCTTGTCTATCTTTAGATTACATAATCTCTATAAATATATCTTCAAGTTCACTGACTCTTTCTTCTGCCAGATTAAATATATTGTTAAGCTCCTTTAGTATTAATGGGTCTATGATATATAGAAATATAGTACATTTGACAATAATAGCACAAAGAAGGCAGATAGGAGGAAAGTTGTATTGGATTCAAGAAATAACACCAGATGGCAACCCAAATTCACAAGAATAAGAAAAAGAACCAGAAATGGTAAATAAGAAAGTTCACATAACAACCTCTATAAATATATGCTCGCACTTTTGTCTTCTGTCACCTTCTTTAAAAGGTATGTAATTATATAAAATAATAATTATAGCATTGTATTTTTTGGTTTGTAACATATAGATGTAATACATAAAATAATATTAGTAACACCAAAAAGAGGGAAAAGAGAGATTAGAGCTATATAGGAGTAATGTTTTACTATGTCACTGAAATTAAATTAGCACAAATCTGACGTAGATTCTAAGATTTAACATATATAATGTAAGCCCTAGAATAACCAATATAAAAATAATATATGTAACATATATATTCATATTTAAGGAATTAAAAAGTTACACTAGAAAATATTACCTAAATGCAAAAGAAACCAGTAAAAAAAAAAAGGAATTAAAATGACATAACATGCATATAAAATATAAAGTAACATTTCCAGCATAAATCCAATCATAGCAATAATATTAAATGGGAATGTATTAAACAATTCAATCAAAAGGCAGAGAATGTCAAAATGACAACAAACTGAAGATGCAGCTACATGTTTTCCATAGAAGACACACATTTAATTCAGTTATAAATATATTGAATGTAAATTAATAGATAAAGCTATTACTATATAATGAAAAGAGCAACTATAAGAAAGTCAGAGTGACCAGATTAATGTCAGACAAAATATACTTAAAAGAAAAAAATGTTACTAGAGAAAAGGAGAGACATTTTATAATTTCAAAGGGTCAATCTGTCAGGATGATAGAATAATTATGAACATATATACACCTAACAATAGAGTTGCAAAATACATGAATCAAAACCTGACAGGATTGAAGAGAGAAATAGACATTTCAACAGTAATAGTTGGAGACTTCGATATCCCACTTTCTATAATAGATACAAACTAGACAAAATAATAACAAGGCAATAGAAGACTTGAACTATACTATAGGCCAACTAAACCTAACAGACATCCACAGAACAATCCAGCCAACAACAGCAGAGTACACATTCTTCCCATGTACATATTCTTCAGGATAGACCACATACTAGGACACAGAGAAAATTCTCCTGGATAGACATTTTCCTAAGCCATAAAACAAGCCTTAATGAATTTTAAAATATTGAAATTATACAAAATATATTCTCTAACAGCAATGGAATGAAATGAGAAATAAATGATAGAAAAAACCTGGAGGAATTCCTAGATATGTCAAAATTAAACAACATACTTCTAAATAACCAATGGGTCAAAGAATAAATTACAAAGAAAATTAGAGATGAAAAAATGAAAATATAACATACTGAACTCATGAGATGCTGCTAAAGCTGTGCTTTGAGAGAAATTTATAGCACATGTATTTAAAAGAATAAACACTAATAATCTAAACTTTCACATTACGACACTGAAAAAAGCACAGCAAACCTACAGTGAACAGAGAGAAGGAAATAATAATACAGACTAGAATTTAAGTTAGTAAAATAGATGCTAGAAAACCAATATCAAAATCAATGAAACAAAAGTTGGTTCTTTGAAATGGTCAACAAAATTGCAAAGTTTACTTAGCTATTCTGGCTGGGAAAATACAGAGAAGACTCAATGGCAAAAAGAGAAACATCATTACTGACCTTACAGAAATAAAATTGATTAAAGGAATAATATAAATAATTACATATAAAGAAACTAGGTAACCTAGATGAAATGGACAAATTTCTAGAAGGAAAGAAACCAACAAAACTGCCATAAAAGAAATAGATAATATAAATAGACCTATAATAAGTAAAGAGAATGAATTAGGTATTTTAAAACTTCCAAAAAAGAAAAGCCAAAGACCAGATGTCTACATTGATTGGTGAATTCTAAAACAATATTTAAAGAAGAATAAACGCCAATTCTTCACCAACTTTTTCAAAAAGTTGAAGAGGACAGAATAATTCTTAATTCATTTTATGAGGCCATTACTACCCTGATCAAAACAAGACAAAGACAATATAGGAAAAGAAAATTAAAGACTAATATCTTTTATTACTATAGATGCAAAAATCTTCAACAAGATATTAGCAAACGAAATCTAGCAATATATAAAAAGGATTATATACCATGATCAAGCAGAATTTATTACAGAGTGCAATGTTGGTTTAATTTAACATGTAAAAATCAGTTAATGTAATATGACATGTTACACTAAAGGATGAAAACTATGCAATCATTTTAGATGCAGAAAAACCATCTTTATAATAAAAATACTCAATAAACTAGGAATGAAAGGGAACTGTACCTGAAAAATGGCACCTATGAAAATAAAATCCACAGCTGACATCATTCTTAATGGTGAAAGACTGAATGCTTTCCCTGTAAGATCAGAAACAAGACAAAGATGACCAATCTCACCTCTTTTATTGAAAGCTCAACATTCTATTGAAAGCTTTAGCTAGGACATTTAGGTAAGAAAAATAAATAACAGCATCCACTTTGGAAAGAAAGAATTAAAATTATCTCTATTTATAGATAATATTACATTGTATAGAAAAATATGAAAATCTGAAGTCCATACTAGCAATGAACATTTCAAAGATGAAATTAAGAAAATAATTCAATTTACAAAAGAATCAAAAACAATAAACCAGTTAAGTATAAATTGAAATATGTAATATTTATACACTGAAAACTACAAAAATTTCTGAAATTAAAGAGTATCTAAATAAATCAAAATCTATTCCATTTTTATGGATACAAGAGACTTACTGTTAGGATGGCAATACTTCCCAAATTGATACATAAATTCAACATAATACCTGTCAAAATGCCTGCATTCTGTTCTTTGCAAGTATTTATAACTGATCCTGAAATTCACACAAATTCAAGAGACCTACAATAGCAAAAAAATTCTTGATGAAAAGAACAAACGAACAGAATTTATACTTCCCAATTTCAAAACTTACCACAAAGCTACAGTACTCAAAAAGTGTGATTCTGGTATGAGGATACACATATAGAACAATGGAATAGAATCAAGAGTCCAAAAATATGTGCCTATATTTATAATAATTGATTTTTGACAAGGATACCAAGACCATTCAATGGAGAAAGAATAGTCTTTTCCACATACGGTACTATGACACTGGACATCCACATGCAAAAGAGTTAAGCAGAAACCTTTTCTTACAGCATACATAAGAAGTAATTCCAAATGGAAGATAGACATAAATGTAAAAGATAACACTATAAAACTCAGAGAAGAAAACATAGGAATAAATCATGACCTTGCTTTGCAAAACCCTCTTAGACATGACACCAAAAGCGTAAGCAGCACAAACAAAACAAAACAAACAAAACTAGATAAGTTGGATTTTATCAAAATTAAAAATATTTGTGTTTCAAATGAAACCTTCAAGACAGCATCAAGATGGTGAAAAGACAACCCAGAAAATGGGATAAAATGAATTATAAATAAATAAAGAAAGAAAGCTGTAAAAAAAAAAAAAAAGAAAGAAAGAAAAAGAAAATAATTTTAAAAATAGAGTCATGGTCTAGGCACTGTGGTGCATTTTGCATGAGATCCCAGATCTAGCACGACTCCTTCTTCAGTATCAAGTCAGAGTCTTCCTTTCCTCATTCATTCTTTCTTTCACTTCACAGCTCTCCATATACAATAACCATGATGAAACACA
This sequence comes from Lepilemur ruficaudatus, assembly GCA_963574885.1. Lineage (NCBI taxonomy): Eukaryota > Metazoa > Chordata > Mammalia > Primates > Lepilemuridae > Lepilemur > Lepilemur ruficaudatus. The sequence goes on from CAUYRT010080969.1 coordinate 56,447, forward strand.
AGGAACTAAGAACAGTTGCTTTTTCAGTAAATTTTAATTGGGAGTATTTGTCTAGATCATACAAATAATGTAAAGAGTTGTAACTCAGAATGTTACTACGCCTTAATGAAAATCCTAAGCACATAGTCTTCTTATTTTTACAAATCAAAATTATCTACACAAATACCGTTTAGTGATTCCACAATACAGTCAGCCCTCTGAATTCACAGGTTCCTCATCTGGTGATTCAATCAACATTGTATGGAAAATATTTGGAAATAACACAATAAAAATAATACAACAATAACAATACAAGTAAAAATATGGCATAACAACTATTTACATAGCATCTACACTGCATTAGGTATTATAAGTAATGTAGAGATGATTTAAAATATATGGAAAGGTGTATAGGTTATATGCAAACACTAGAAATACTATAAGAGACTTAAGCACCTGTGGATTTTGGTATCCTTGAGGGTCCTGAAACCAATTCCCCATGAATACTGAGGAATGACTGTACTTATAGCAAATATATTGCTGTCAGATTTTTAAAATCAATTATCCCACCTATTAGTTACCCAAAGAAAAAAATTATATTTCTTAAAACTGCCTTAGATAGGTCTTAAGTAGTTATCTCATAAAATATTGCCTCCAGCTGATCAATTAACTGTTTTTAAAATTAATATTTTAACAAATTACTCACCTTGGAGCACTAAGAGTATTGGTTTTAAGTAGATTTCAAACATAAATTATTCCTTCAATTCTTTTACCAAGATTACTAATACTCCCTAAAGAACTATTCATTTTCTAATTTGTTCATTTTCATTACTTAATATACTGGTGGGAATACTTTATCTTTGGCCATGTCTAGACATACAGATGGCTTTGATAAATTCATTTGAAAAGAAACTGAGTTCAGGGAAATGGCCAATTAATTTCTTTAAACTAAGCATATTTTCTTCTAAAGAATTCCACAAAATCATCTTGACTGAATTATTCACCTTTCAACTGGTTATTTTGGCACTAAGTAGCTCAGAAACTTTGTGTTCTATGATGAGAGTGTAATATTGAGCATGCAGATACTTGACAGAGCCCTGCCTTTTTGGGAGGCAGAGAGAAGCTTTCTTTGAATGACTATGAGGTTAAATATTGCTAAATAAATAGTCCATCATTTTCACAAACACAATCATATCCAAAATCTAGGCAGCATTTTATTTCTAAAGGAAATAGATGTTGCTGAGGAGACCACCTAGGAATTATTCTTTGAACTATACACTGGAAAAAATCTTTAAATCTAGACAAATAATAGACATGACAACCAAAGTGCAGCTTTCTCATGTGGCAGAAAATCATGTTTTATTTGTTGCTGCCAAAAGATAATGGTCAGAAAATATCAGTACTCACTGCACACCTCTTGGCAGACACAGATACAATTATCTCTTGTTTACTTTAGCAGACATATATCTGGATTCTAAATTGAGGAGTATGCATTGCTCACTCATAATAATCTTAGAACACCAACAGAGTCATGACTGAGCCTTCGTTCATTCATCTATTCAACAAATGGGAGAATAAATATTTGGTGAGTATCTATCACATGGCAGTTCAAAATTAGGTGAATGATACATATAGAAATCTTATGTAATTCTCAGAGTTATTATATGACGTGAGAAACTGGGCCCAATAAAATCATGTAATTCATGCAAAGCCCCACACTCTCCTTAGTGGAGAGCCAGAACTGAAACAACTCCCTTGGACGGTAAGGACATTCTTTTTTTTTACTTTGCTGACTTACTTCTTTAAAGATGTTCTTTTATTTTAATTACAAAATATGTTATCCATTCAGAAAAGAACAAAATTAGCATGTCACCCAACAACCAGATTTAAGAGAAGTTAACACCACCACATTTGCTTTAGATCTTTTTCTAAAAAAGAAATTACATGTTATATAGATCCAGCTATACCTCTAACTCCATTCTTTTCCCTTCTTAATTTCCTAGAAGTATCCAATGCCCTGAAGACACTTTAAATCATTCCTAGGAATGTTATACTAGTCAGTGTCTATGTAATGTAGTAATACTGGTTTTTGTATTTCAATCTACATCAATGTTATGTTACAACTCTGCAACTTCCTTTTTCATTTGATATTTTTTAATTTTTTAAATTAATTAATTAATTAATTTTATTTCAGCATATTACAGGGGTACAAATGTTTAGGTTGCATATATTTCTTTTGCCCCACCTGAGTCAGAGCTTCAAGTGTGTTCATCCCCCAGACAGTGCTCATGTACCCATTAGGTGTGAACATAATCTCCCCCCTCCCACCTGCCCAGTACCCAATTAATGTTACTACTATATGTGCACATGAATGTTGATCAGTTAATACCAATTTGATGGTGAGTACATGTGGTGCTTGTTTTTCCATTCTTGTGATAGTTCACTTAGTAGAATGGGCTCCAGCTCTATTCAAGATAATAGCTGGCGTGGATGTGGAGAGATAAACACTCATATACTGCTGGTGGGACTGCAAACTAGTACAATCTCTGTGGAAAGTAATATGGAGATACCTCAAAGAGCTAAAAGTAGAAAATATTTGTTTTTAAAAAATCTAAGCATGTGATTTTTTACTCAAGATGCTGGCTTGTCACTTCCCTTCAATTAAAATAGCAACTCCTTTTCAGGATTTATCAGGCCATCCAAGACCTGGCTTCCATCCCCCTTTCCAGCCTCAAAAAATAACATACTCCCTCCTTGCAATTCCAGAGCCAATTTGGTTTTCTTTTACTGGCCTGAAAACAAACTCTCTCATCTTTGGGGCTTTGCACTGGTTGATCATTCTGTACGAAACATTTGTCCTTCATGCTTTGCCTATTAGCGTCTATTCATTCTTCAGCTCTCAATTTCATCATTTTACCAGGGAAGCTTCCCTGGATGTCCCTGAGTCCAGAAGAGCTCCTTCCACTACATATTATTCTAGCACCACCTATTGCCACTTTTGTAACATTAATCACACTCATAATTTCTTATGCAATGTAAGTCTTCCTCATTGCATTTTAAGTTCCATGTGAGCAGGATCGTGTCTGTCATGCTCACTGCCATCACATCATAAACCTAACAAAGAGTAAAAAATTTGCAATGTGAATAGTTTATTGAATGATGCTTAGACTTTCGTCTTACATGCAATCAAAGGTCATATGATTAAAGAACTTCTTTCTCTTTTTATTCTCTGTTCTTTTCTGAATTAATTTCTTGTGCCTCCATCTTCTCCAAGTCTCTGAGGTGAAATCCATGGATGGGTTCCTTTTACAGGTTTAGGCTAATTCAAACTGTGAGCCAATCTTAGCTGAAGCAGCCTGTAAATTATTGATCTCTGCCCTCTCTTGTACTCCAAGTCTCATGAACCCTACATTAAAAACTTCAGTTCCTCGCTTGTCCCAGAAGACATCTGCTGCCAAACAAACCCATGATCCATGCCCCAGGAGAGAGTCTTCAAACCACAGCATGCTCTGCACCTGGCTGGCCAACTCCCTAGGACTTTGTTTCTGCCTAGATTCTCCCTCATTCATTTTAATATGCTGTTCTGCCTGATACCTGAGTCTCCCACTTAGAACAAAGACACATCAGGACAGGAGCGCATTTGTATGGTAGAATGATTTATAGGACTTTGTATTGTTCACTGTATTGCAGAAGAGATCTCTGCAGGGGTAGCAGGAGAAATTTTCCTCTCATCTCCTAAGCACTTAAACTGTTTTACCTCATCTTATGCACACAATAATTTGTGTAGTTGATCAGGCATCCTTATTTTTTTAATATTTCTGCCCACATTATCCTCCAGTTTCTATTTTGCTTACAAATTTTTGGAGTGTCACTATTTTTCAAAAATTAATATTGGATCCACCAACACTTCCCATTCTACTTCTGTTCTAAAGAAAATCATTTCCTTCATTTCTGAGCAAGAGAAAATGAAATTCAGCTCTAAACCAATAAAATTTGAAACCAAGGTGGAAGAGTTGCCACTTCTGGGCTTCCATGATAACCTCAAGATTAGAGTCTCTGTGTCTGCACATCAGTGATGAAGCCAGGCTTCCCAGTGAGGTCACTAAGCTTGTCTCAGTGGCTCAACACAGATCCTTCTGAATGACTATCTCCCCTCAGGTAAACACACTCCTGTTACAAATAACTCAAAATAACTCCCTTTGGTTTTTTTGTTTTGTTTTGTTTTTTCCTTTATGTTTTCTCAAGATCTCTGAACAAACTGACTCAATAAAACAAAAGTTTTAATTGTATTTAGTCAACTCAGGAAGTATAAAGGTCAAAAGTTTTCAAGGAGACCTCATCCCAACACCCTAATGTTTGGGAACACAAGTAGGCATCCGGAGGTAAACATTTGCTGTAGTTGATAACAGGAGGAAAAGCCATTTATTCCCCTGTTGTCAATTATAGGCACTGTATTTACAGATCAGAGGTTCTAGATTTCTTCAAAGTGAAGGTATGTCTGAATATATTTTCACTCCCTCAATTCAATCATTCCCAGCAATTCATACTCTAAGATTACCCACCCTAAATGAAGATTATTTTATACTAGTCAACATATTACCTCAAAATCCCCCTCTTTCCTTTTTGTTTTTCATCACCAGGCAATCCTTTTGACGCTTCTCTCTTGGGGAAATCAGTGTGACTCAAAGATTTGGTCCCCAGGAGAAATTAATAATGGGCTGGTTATTGGCCATCTCAGCAGCATCAGTGGGTCACTCTCCTGTGCAGCTAATTAGCTTCTTTCCCATTATGAAGAATCCTATATATAGTTTTGTTTTCAGGGTTATTATTTACAGAAATGAAGACTAAGCTATCTGAATTTCTCCTTCTAAAAATGCACATTCTATGACTGAGCAGACAGGTAAGAGAGATACTTTTACCTACAAAACTGGCCCTGTCACGTTTGCTTCCTTCTTTCTATTGCTCTACATTCCCTTTCGATTTCTGCCCTTCTACAAAATATTTGTGCCCAAGATTTTCTCCTTTCTGAAACATTTTTATCCTTTTATTGCACACCCTCTCTCTCATTTTCAGATTTCAATCATTGAATTGTATTATGTCTTATAAAATTAACTCCCCTTTGATATTTTTAATTTGTCTCCTTAGTGTGAAGATTTTTAAGATTCAGGTGTTTCTGACTTTTGTGCTCTCTTACATAATATAAACTTCATTTTCCACTGTGCAGAGCAGACCTCTGGTCTCAGCTATTCCTACCCTATTTGAAAACAAGATTCTGTTTAAAACTGGAGAAAGGAAATCTCAAGCCTTGACCTCTAATATTCTGGCGTGATTCATTCTCTTTTTGTATTACATTCCTCCACATTTGAAGGCTCCAGCCAATGCCTAGGCTGAGGGGCTGTGCTCAAATTCAAAAAGATTCTAGCCCCATGCCAGGGAGTGGTATAGAGGAGCTGGCGGCTATGAGTTCTGAAATGGAACTGTTTGAAGACTGGCCAGTTTGTTTGAGGAAATGAGAAAGGGAATTTGGAAAAGCAATGCCCCGTCAAAAAGAAGAAATAGTCCTTTAGGAACGGAAGACTAATTTTACTTTAAAACAAATAAGAACTCAAGGAATAAGAGTGTCCTTCCAATAGGTTAGAGTGATGCTATCAAATAAAAATACTTCTAGCTTGTTTATGGCTGTTTCTACTAAGCAGACGTAGAGCATTGTTGAGGAAGACCAATGGACTGGAATTTGGGGATCTGACTTCTGATTCTGGCTCTGTGAATGTATTGCTATGAGCACTCTGGATGCCATTAACCTCACTGGGTTTTTTCTCTACTTGTAGAATGAAGGGACTGGAAGAACTAATTTCAAAGTTCTTTCCTGCTTCTATAGAAAACTATAATTCTGATAATCCTTTTTGTTCAATACTTATCTGTATATCCTATTCAGACCCTGAATGACTGAAAAATGTTAACTCATTGATAGGAAAGATGACACATTTTATGGGGACTTGGCTTCTGAAGAATTCCCAGGAGCTTCACAAAGTCATCAGTGTTTCCTAAGAAGGCAGAGAAGCCAAACACATGTTCTTGTTCTCCAAGCAATCTCTCTCAAGTCATCAAGATTTCTTCAATAATAATACATCGTAATTCCAGATATTTGTAATAGAATGGGTGGGACCTTCTTCACATATTTAAATACCCCCTTTTTTATATGACTGAGTTATCATCAGGAAGTACAAGATTGTGGAGAAGTATTATTAAATACAATTTTCCTATTTATTTGTGAAAGCTACTATTTTGTTGCTGATATGAACAATTAGTACCCATTTTTAGAAAATTCATCCATCAAATATTTCTTGAGCTTTTTCTATGTGCCAGCCATTGTTTTATTGCATTGGTAGTAATATGGCATTGGACAAAGCAAAATTGTTCCCTTTACTCATGAACTTTAATTTTACATTTATGAAAAGCTATAAATATTAGAACTAGGGTAAATAAAATACTGCCTGGGGACTAAAGGCATATTTTTATCAGTTACTTTCTAATTTTTTAGATGACTCACCTGTCAGTTAGCTAAACCACCACCAGTGGTGTTCAACTCCCCACTCCATCCCACCGTTCCTCACTGCCACATCTATTCACTCATATGCTTAAACTCTTAACTTTTCTTTATATCAGTGACTATTTTTGCTACAGCTTTTCTATTACTTTTTACCCTTCCAGTTACAATATATATAAACAGTGTATGAAAACTCAAGTAAAGTCCACTCTCTGGTATTCATAATGTATCAATGTGTATTGCTTTAAACCATGACAGGTAACCTAAGCAAAGATGTACAGTGTTCCACCAATGCTTCCTATGATCATCATTTTATCTTCCTTGTTTCTCCTTTAGGATTCTTCCTTATTCCTCCGCCTGTCCCTCCTTTTATTCTCTAACTCTCTTTCCAATTCACCTTCATTCTTCTTTTTCTTTAGGTGTTCTTTTCTGCTGTTCTTTAATCATGTTTTTGACTCTGCCTCCACCACATTGATTACATTCATAGTTCCATATTTTGGATTGTGATTGTCACAATTTAGAATGATTAAAGTTCATGAATAGATAAAATTACATGTTATACCAGAATTTTTGAGTCTTTAGACTAATAGGATCATGTAGTTTGGGATTTCCCTCTTTGAAAAACTTAAGTCTCACTCACACTCCAAGAAAAACACCATTTCAGTAGTAACAACCTAATAGTAATACGATTTTCCAAATCTGATGAAGTAATTCAGAAACTTAAATGGATTTTAATTATCTTAAAATTGCTCTTATTAAGATGAAATCCCACTTTCATGATGAGAGTACTAGAGTGCTTGGTTCGTATATTGTATCTTAGTTTAATAGGATAAAACATTTGATCTTAAACAGTCAAAATTATTCTTCGGCTTCAACTTTATTTCTTCGTAAATAAAATTTATGAATTGGATGCTGAGCCTAGTAAGTCACCGAACACCTTCTACTCAGCAAAGTAACAGTCATCGCCAATGAAAACTCCCAGGGATGATCTTATTAACTGTATAATGCTTCCCAGATTCAGTTCCCACCTCCCAAATTCTTTGTCCTAACACTTCTGTGACCTGGATATCTAAATATGGGTGAGAAGTCTAGGGATAGTAGTATAAATGAATTGAAAGTGTTAAAACATAGAAAAATATATGCAGATAGAAAAAAATGTGCTCCTTGACTTATTATGGAGTTATGTCATAATAAATTCATCATAACTTGAAAATATCATAAACTGAAAATGCATTTAATACACCTAACCTACCAAACATCATAGCTTAGTCTAGCCTACCTTAAATAGAAGAACACTTACATTAGCCTTTAAGTGGGCAAAATCACCTAACACAAAGCCTATTTTATAATAAAGTGTTAAATAGCTCATATAATGTACTGAATATTGTACTGAAATACAGTTTCTACTGAATGAATGTGTATTGCTTTCTCACCATTGTAAGGTCAAAAAAATATAAGTCAAGCCATCACAAGTCAGGGACCATCTGTATATAATTCATTGAGAAAATACTAGAAAGAGTATTTAGGAGAACATCTAGGTGAGAGAAAGTAGGAAACAATGCAGAAATTGATTGAGAGGCAACAAAAATAGTTGCATATTGTGGAAATAGAAAAAGATTAAAACCTATATGTCTCCATCTACTACATTCTTCCCAAAGAAGCTTATATTCTTCTTATCACATTGTACCTTATTGCCTCTATTTCTTTGACCATTTATGATATATCTCTTCACATTTCCCACTGAAACATTGCTAACTTTGCTCATTCTGAACTTGCTGAGAGCACCAGAACATCTATTTTCCTTATAGTTATTTCATGATGACCGGCCTGGTCAACCCCAGCCAAAGTAAAGCAGGGGAGATGCTTTGCACCCTGCCTGGATGGAATATCCCAAGAAGTTTCAATTTTATGATAGTTTTATACAAAATCCAAGAAGTTTCATCAGGACCCTTTACGTATTTAACCATATCTCCCTGAGAATCTCATCTATGAAAAAAACTCTAGCAGTTTATGAAAATGGATGATTGGATAAGGGAAATAGTAGAGTTCTTCATTCAGTTGGTTTGTCCTCTTATAGTTATGAGTCAATTCTGATATTGAAACATTCTTCCTTCAATTTTCTGTGCTATTTGATGTTTTATCAAAAAATATAATATAAATATGTGTACTGAAAGATATTTCAAAAGCTAAAAGGAGAGCTTTAGAGCTTTTTAAAGTACCAAAAAACAAAAGCAACTACTGTAATTTAAAATGCTGTGCTATGCAATTTGTTTACCTTTATTACATTTAATATTCTAAGAAAAATATTTCTAATGCTATTATAAGCCTTTCCATTAATATTTATTATTGTACTACAGTTCATTATGTACATACTTTATAATATACTTAAACCTAATGTTTGGTATTTAAATTAAGGTTTTACCACTGTCAATAAAGTATGATGAACATTTTTGTGCTGAAAACTTCTACACAAATAAAATTCCAGAAGAAGTATTATTGTACCAAAAGGTATGAATTGCAAATTCTTAATACATGATTTCAAAATGTTGTCTTTAAGGTTTAGATCAGTCTATATTTCCTCTAGCAATGTATGAAAGTGCCTATTTCACTAATCCTTTGCCAATTTTGATAATAATAATGTAAAACTTTTTTATAATTTAATAGGGAAATAATAATATTACATTTTTACCATATTTCTTTAATTTCTAAAGCACACACACAAGCATATATATGCACACACACATATAACTCAAATTTCTCAATTCTCCCTTCATATTATTTGTTCATTTATTTATTAGGGCTCGGAGGTTT
>CAUYRT010080970.1:0-12081 GCA_963574885.1 Lepilemur ruficaudatus
AAAAAAACCTATGCCATTATTTTATGTTAGCAAGAGACAAATTTACTAAACCACATATCAAGTTTGGATTCATATTAAAGAATGCAGGATTGCCTCTACTTTCTGAGTAATTTATAAAATTATATTTTTATTGGCACTGTAAGTAAGTTGTTTTAAACTGAATGGATGGCCACATAAGGATTACAAAGAATTCTTTTTTCATTGTTTTTTAAGGATGAATTCTCATCTTTTTAAATTAGTCTCACTCCTACCCAATGATTTCTCAAATCCCATCATTAAACTATCAATTGATCAATAATTTAACAAGTATTTATCCATGACCTATTACATTGTCATAATTTATCAAAGTATCATGTAGGGACCCTGTCTCTATAAAAATTTTTCAAAATAGCTGGACATGGCGATACCTATAGTCCCATCTACTCAGAGGCTGACGCAGGAGGATCCCTTGAGCCCAGGAGTTGGAGGCTGTAGTGAGCTATGATTGTGCCACTGCACTCCAGCCTGGACAACAGAGTGAGATCCTGTCTCTTAAAAAAAAAAAAAAAAAGAATCCTGAGTCATCCAGGTGAGTTACTGTGGAGCTATGTATATGAGTTCATATTTTGGCATCCTAGACAGCCTTTGCCAAGGTTAAGAAAAATCCACATGTACTCACCTGCAAAAATATCTATCACATAGTTTTAATTAAAAAAAAAAGTTGTAGACCAACATGGAAAGTGATTTTTAGTTAAAAAAAGTATGTTTGGGCTATAGATAACTCTGTTCAGAAAACATGATAGAAGGTAATAATGGTTGCAAGGAGACATAGTGCTTGCCCTCAAGAAATTTTTGTCTAGTGAGAGAGATAAGACTTGTATGTAAATAAAATTATGATACTAAGATAGATAGTGAGAGGCACCTCAAGGGCGGATCAGATAAGGTGTCCAGAGAATCCAGAAAAGGGACTGGATTAATTCTGAGGGCATTAAAGAATGTTCATGGAAGAGATAATGTTTTAACTGGACTTTGAAGGTATATGTGAGAGTGTAGAGAGTGGGTGCATTCAGAATCTACTTTAAAACAAATACTTGCCTCTATCTTAGTGGTGTAGAGTTATAGATCCAACAATAATGTACTACTAGTAAGAAATGCACACACACATATATATGTAGAGAGATGCATATTTTAATACATGTAGCAATTTATTAATAAATGTACATGTTAAATCTCCAATAAAACCTTAGAGGGATGGCAAACTCCATTGTACGATATTTGCAGCATCCCTGGCCTCTACTCACTAGATTCCGATAGCGTCACTGCAGTTTGACAACCAAAACAGTCTGCAGGCATTGCCCTGTAGGGGCAAAATAGCCCTGAGTTAAGAACCACTGGGATACAGGATACATAAACTAAGCATACACAAGAGATTCCTTTCCTCTCCTCTGCAGGTAGATAAAAATTCTAAAGTCCATAGCATGGATTTTCTTTCTTTCTTTCTTTCTTTTTTTTTTTTTTGAGAAAGAGTCTCACTCTGTTGCCCAGGCTAGAGTGCCATGGCGTCAGCTTAGCTCACAGCAACCTCAAACTCCTGGGCTCAAGCGACCTGCCTCAGCCTCCCGAGTAGCTGGGACTACAGGCATGCGCCACCATGCTCAGCTAATTTTTCTACATATTTTTAGTTGGCCAGTTAATTTCTTTCTATTTTTAGTAGAGACGGGGTCTCGCTCTTGCTCAGGCTGGTTTCGAACTCCTGACCTTGAGCGATCCACCTGCCTCAGTCTCCCAGAATGGATTTTCTTTTTAGGTTGCTTCTTTAATGGTTCTTAACCCCATTGGGTCAAGGAAGCCTTTGAAGATCTGTTGAAAGCTGTTGACACATTCATTTCTCAGAAAAACACACACACTCCCACCATATTGAGTACAATTTCAGGGGATTCTAGGGCTCTCCTAAGAGAAGTTCTGTGTCCTGGAGCTTGTAGAATTGTCATGGTCTGTATTTTCCAGGTAGGTGGGTAACTAATATTTGTAAGCCTCTTCTGTATTTAGTTTCAAACACTGATAATCAGGTGAGAATGTTCTGGTTTACCAAACCCTTCCTTCTGCCCTTCATCTTAACCATGCGTCAGTCAGTTTTATCAAAAAGTATCCCAACATAAGACAAAACACTAGTGAGACAAAACACTCAGATAGATTCAACTCCCCCTCACTCCCATCCAGTCTCCACGCCTGTCTGGTTCAGTTTATCCCTTCCCACTTTGTCCAGATGAATGGGAAGGAAGAAAAACCAAAGAGTCAGGTAAGACAGGGGTCACCTGGACACTGATTGTTACTGTGAAATATAATGCCCACAGAGAGAAATGTGTATGTATCCAAAAGACTGTATCTAAAATTCATAAGTAAATGATAAGCTCTCTACAGCCTCCACCCACGGATTACTCCTAAAAGACTTTCTAGAAACCCAAAGGCTTATTAATATAGAAAACTGGCACCGCTCCTCTCCTGCCCACCTGTGCCAGACTGTGGCGTTCCCTGATTCTCAACCTGGAGTCAAGGTCGGCGCTCCCAGTGATCAGCGACCTTTTCCTCTATGCCGGGCTCTGCCCCACCGGGGCCGACCAGCCCCTGACCTCGCAGCCCGCATCAGTAATTGGGGGGTGAGTGAGGATCCGGGTGGCCCCTGCGTGACAGCCAGTAAGATTCTCAGCCTTCCCAGTTCGGGAAAGGGAAGGAATGCGGGAGGGGTAGGATTTCTTTCCTGATAGGATCGGCAGGGAAAGACCGCAGCCTGTGTGTCCTTCCTTTCGACCGCGGTGTCTCTGTTGCTCGGTAAATAAAACGTCCCACCGCCGAGTGCGAACGCTATAAAGGCGGCGGGACGGCGGTCCGCGGGGCATTCAGGGCGGGGCGCGAGCGGAGCAGGTGAGTTCAGCCGCGGCCCGCGGTGTCGCCCGGAGCCACCGGTGGCTGAGGATGCGACTAGTGAGGGGGCACGGAGCGGGCGGGCAGGGGCCAGAAAAGCCGTCTTTCTGATACGCTGAGAGCGAGAAGACTAGGAAAACAGGACGGGAGAAGAGACTTGCTCCACCCGAGGAAAGTTCTGCCTCCGGGAGAGCGGCGACGGCTGCTGGAATTTGCCCGCAGCGCACGCGGCCTCGGCCCGGGGAGCACGCCCTGAGGGTCCCACGCCGGGCCCGGGGCCTGCGCGTCTCTCCCAGTGCACTCCTGGAGCCGCGTCCTGGGTCGGGTGCGGGAAGGGAGGGACGCTCACAGTGTCCCCTTACCGCTTCGCACGCGCCCCCGGCCCCTGCCCCAGCCCTGGTTTGGGGGAGATTTCAGGACGCGGACAGCGCCCTAGCGGCTCGCGGGAGGGGACTGGGTCGCGCTCTGGAAGCCCCCAAAGCGACGCTCACGCCCTTCGAAGTGGGGGAGCCCCGGGCAGGCGGTGCAGGCCCCGGGACTCGAAGGTGCTCAGGGGCCCCCCTGCAGGCGGGCCGGGCGCGCCGTGGGGCGCCAAGACGCCGACGCCGGGGGCTGCAGGACGCGGACCAGGCTCGCTGGGGTCGACCGCGACTGGCGGGGCCCGGCGGCCACTAACAGGTGGTTCCTCTTTCTGCTCCTCGCTCTCCACCTGCGCTGCATCCCCCTCCGTGCCGTCCCGCGGCTCGCAGGTCATGGCGGGGCCGGCGGGCAGATCCGAGCCGCCGCAGCTCGCGGAGCACAGCTACAGCTACGTGGTGTCGCGGCCGGTCTACAGCGAACTCGCCTTCCAGCAAAGGCACGAGCGGCGCCTGCAGGAGCGCAAGACGCTACGGGAGAGCCTGAGCCAGGGCTGCAGGTAGCGGCCGCGCGGGGCCGGGGGGCGGCGGGGCCGGGCGCCGGGCGGGAGGACGTGCCCTGCGGCCGCGCGCGGGATGCTGGCGGCCCGGCCCGGGGCGCCGGCGGCTTCTCCCAGAGGCCGGCCTCCGGGTCTCGGTCCTCAGTGCTGCCCTTCCTGGTCGGAGGGTGGCTCCGTGGTGTCCAGCCCGAAACGAAACTCGCCTTTGGGAGACTGGGTTCGGAGAGCCCCGTCTCTCTTTTTCCTCTGTCGAGGAAACCTGGAGTGCACCTAGCGGTGCAGTGGGTCCCTGCCGCCTGCTTGTGAGGGCCCGACGGTGGAAAGGGGGAAGAGAGGGGATGGTTTAGAGGACATGATGGGTAACCTGAGCAGGATCCTTTGCAGGCGGGAGACATTCAGTTAGGGACCCCGAAGGAAAGCTGGACTGCCGGAGAGCGTGTGTGCTCCAAGTACTTCACCAGGAGGCAGTGTGGGGAGAAGCACCGTCAGCCTCTAAACCCAGATGTGCCATCCATAAGTGGGTATCACAGACGTAAACGTAGAGAGCCGTTAACTAATTGCCACATTTTCTTTTTTAAAATCTTTTATTATAGAATATTTCCAATATTAATATATGCAAAAGTAGACATAGTAGTATAAAAGAATCCCGGTCGCATGATTTTACTCATCACCAGGATTCGACTCAAATTAATCTTTCATCTATCACGACCCACTTGCCCCCCTCCAGTATTGTTTAGAAGCAAATCCCATACTGTGTATCTTTTTTGTCTTCATATATTTTAATATGTACCTCTAAGGACTCTTAAAAAATATATAACCACATTCCATTATCACGCCTAAAAATAATTCCTTAACATCAAAAATGGAGTTGTTAAAACTTCTGATAAATGTCATAATGTTAAAAAACAATTTATTGAAATCAGCAGTCAAATAATATCCACCTACTTTTGATTTTTTTTTTCTTTTATCTATACGTTGCTGAATTTTAAAGATACTAAGTAGGAAGGTACAAAGTATACATTCATGTTAAGATGTTTGTAAAGACTGGCTCCAAGCTTGTATTGCCAAAATATACACAGTGTGTTTGTTTTTCTCTAAAGGAAATAATAATAATAAGAAGAAGGCGCCTAGCTTAGAAGTCTGAAAATTAATCTCCATTTAGAGACTCCACATTAATCAGTCCCTGGCTGGACAGGAAAATGGGTTCTTGTGTGGGGATATTTTCTCAGAGGATAAGAAAGGCGGGAGGGGTGGAGAAAATTAATCCTGTTTTCTGGTATAGTACATTTAAAACGATAGATGTTATTCTTGGCAAAAGCATGGTAAGCACTTCAGTGTTAGTATTTTGCATGAAATTCTTATTCTTTTTCTAAATAGTTATAAACGTCAGCAGAGTTCATCACTTTGTGATTTGCAATTGGTTATGACTGAGATTGGATTGGAAACCCAGTTTCTACTTGCTTTTTCACAGTTGTTCAAGAAAGAGAGCCTTTGGCCTGCTGAAGACTCTCCTGCCCATCTTGGAATGGCTCCCCAAATACCGAGTCAAGGAGTGGCTGCTCAGTGACGTCATTTCGGGAGTTAGTACTGGACTAGTGGGTACGCTACAAGGTAGGATGTTGGTGGATTGGCTTCCAAGTGATTGAGAGTTACAGTCTGCAGCAGCAATTCAAAACTTCTCCTCAGCTACCATGAGTCTGTACCAGATCCTTGCTCACCTTTCAAGGCCTTCGTCTTTCCTCTAGAGCCCCTCAGTAGAGAAATGCACCTCTTTTCTCCTCTTCCCTAGGGTTCTCTTCCTGGGAAACTCTGCTGCTCCCTAGCTGCGTGGCTCCAACGTACAGGCATATACTAAGCAGTGGCTTCCCAATTTTAATTGACCACAACTCACAGTATGAGATGTGGGTCACATCATGATCTGTACACATATATCTAAAGTTTTGTCCAGGTGTAGTAGCTCACGTCTGTAATCCTAGCACTCTGGGAGGCCAAGGCAGGAGGATCGCATGAGGCCAGGAGTTACAGTTTGCAGTGAGCTGTGATGAGGCCATTGCACTCCAGCCTGGACGACAGAGGGAGACCCTGTCTCAAATAAATAAATACATACAATAAAGTTTTGTAAAATATTTATCCTCACTACAAGTGATACAGTCTGATTTTTAAATTCTGTTCTATTCTTATTTTTAAAAAATGTTGATTGCAGCCCACTAAATTATTTTATAACCCACACATGGGTCTTGACCTGCAGTTTGAAACTGGCTTAAGGGAAAGCAAAGGAAGTATCTTAGCCTGGACTATATACATGAGTGCTCTGCTCTGCTCTCTTTTTTAAATCCATCCTCTTATTTTAATCTTTGGGAAAATTTCCCATCATAGGTGGTTTTCTTTTCTTTTTTTTGAAACAGGCTTTATCCCATAATATTTCCATAAGCATCTTGGAAATTTGTTGCATTGTTGGTGTATAGCGGTATGGGCATTTTTCTGTGTGCCCCATCCCCATTATCTTGTTTCTGCCCCCTCACCATTTGGCCCAATTCCCCAAAGGCCCCGAACCATGAAAACAGAAATCTCATTTATTATAATTTTATGGAGCTCCTAGTGTATGCCGCACACTAGGAATGCTGACATGAATAAGATGCACCACCTGCTTGCGAGGAGCTCATAGTCCAACAAACAGAGAGATAGGTGATAGCAATTCAGTGTGATAAGGGCTGATAAGGGAATGCACATGGGGCACACTCAACCCGGTCTTGGGGGATCAGGAATGGCTTCCTAGAAGTTGAGTTGTCAAAGCTGTGTTTCCCTGAAGGCTAAGACTGAGTTTGCCAAGCAATGGGAAGCAGAGCGGAGTGGGGATGGCTTGAAAATAGACTGTTTCAGAAGTTACTAGTAAATGTTGAGCAATATTGTGAGCTAAAATTTGGCTGTGGAGCTCTCTTGATTACTCAGAGCAGGCCAGGTAGATTCCCAGAGAGCAGGAAGCTGTCCTGTGGCCCCAGTGAGGGGCCTTAGCCTAATAGAGCATGTTTTCAATCACGAAGGCAGATTGAGGAGCGAGGGCGGAGAGAGGGAGAGACAGGGGAGGTCTGGTTTGTGCAATTCACAGGTTAAACAACGCCAAGTGTTCTGCACAGTGGGCTGTGATGGCTGGGATGTGGCAACACCCTGTGACTCCACGGGGACAGGAACCATGTATAATTCATGTTTGTTTCGCAGGTGTCTAGCACAGAGACTGGCACATAATAGATGGCGTATTTAGTGAAGAGGACTGGTTTGCATTCCTGATCATGAATCATCTTTATATAGGAAAAATAGTTTTCAAGCTCCATGTCTCCCCAGTTTTCATAGATGAGTATCTTATATAAACATTAATTTTGTTTAATAAGTATCGGACACTCTACCAAGGGCTTTGGCTAGTTATCTCATTTAATCCTCACAGCAACCCTGCTAGGTAGGTACTATTATTATCTCCTTTTCAGTAGATGAGCAATCTATTAAATCTTGCCCAAGATCATAAAGCTGGTAAATGGTTAAGCTGAGGTTTAATCCTGAAGTCTAATTCCCACAGTCTTAATTTATACACTGTGTAGTTCCTTACTTTATTGGTAATATATTTTTCCAGAAACATTATCTCTATAAAGTTATCTTTGTAAGGCAAATTTCTGGGAGGTTAATCTGGCTTATTCATACATTCATTTATCATTCATTTGCTTAATATTTACAGACTAATTCTGCATGCCAAGTGTTCGGCCATAGGGATTCAGTGGCGTACTAACAGGCACAGGTCATGACCTCATGGTGCTCATTTTGAGAGATAGAGTTCAGAATTAAATAAGTAGATACATAGAAAAATAATTATAGATTGTGATCTTCATTGTGGTGGATTTAGTGTGCTGTGATAGGGATTAATTTGGGAAGGGAGGTCTATTTTAGATACAAAGGTCAAGGAGGGCCTTGCTGAGGAGGTCAAATTTAGTTAGAGACCAGAGGATGACAAGGAGGCAGTCCTGTGACAAGCAGAAAGAAAAGTGTACTAGGTCAAGGTGCAAAGGCCCTAAGGCCAACTGGAGTTCAGTATTTTTGAGGAGGAACAAGAAGAATTCTAGTGTGGGTTAGTGCAGTGGGGGAGGGTGGGTAACCATGAGATAAGGTTAGTCAGGGCTGGGGTTAGGATCAGGGAAGGGTCATGCTCACTCTCAGGGCATGTCCTCTTTCAATCTTATGCCCTAGGCACCTCACTTGCCTCACCCTATTCCTAGCCCTGTGGGGACATCGCTGTGAATTGGAGGGAGGACAGGTGTGTCAGCTTGAACCAGATCAGGCAGGATATGGAGAGAGCTGCAAGATCTGGAAAATATTTTTGCAGCAAGAATCACTGACATATACAGTGATAAGTGTGGATGAAAATCACAGATGCCTCCAAGGTTGTTGGCTTGAGCAACTGGGTAGATAGTTACATCATTTATTGAAATGGCAAAGACTGGCCGAGGAGCAGGTCTGGGGTGGAAAATCAAGTTTCCTTTTGGACATGCTAAGTTTGAGATGCATGTGAGATATCTAAGATGCCAAATAGAGAAGTTGGAGCTACTTCAAGTGTGAAATTTAGAGGAGAGGTCTGGACTAGACATAAAAATCAGGAAAGCATCACTTTAGAGGTGATATTTAAAAGAATAGGATTGCCTGTGATTGCCCAGGAAGAAAGGCAGATGGGGAAGAGAAGGGGGCTGGCTGGAGTACTTAGGGGTTAGCAAGATGAGAACAGGGGCAAGGGAGAGCCTAAGAAAGATGAGCCCAGGAAGTTAAAGAAAAAGAACAATAAAAGGAATGTGGGCTCAGAAGCCAAGAGAGAAGGTTTTTTTTTCTTTTTTTTAAACAATGGATAGAAGGACAGATATTGTTGAATATTCCTGAAGGGTGGCATATGATGAAGGATTACAGACTGTTTTTAAGAAGTTTTGCCATGAATTGGAGGGAGATAAGAGATACTGATGGAATGAAGGAAGAGTTTGTTTTTCTTTTTCTTTTCTTTCTTTTTTTTGAGACTGGATCTTGCTCTGTTGCCTGGGCTGGAGTGCGGTGATGTAATCATAGCTCACAGCAACCTCTAACTTCTGGGCTCAAGTGATCCTTCCACTTTGGCCTCCTGAGTAGCTGAGGCTATGGGCTCTCGCCACCATGCCCAGCTATTTTCTTAAAAAATTTTTTGTGGAGACTGGGTCTCACTATGTTGTCCAAGCTGGTCTTGAACTCCTGGCCTCAAACAATCCTCCTGCCTTGGCTTTCCAAAGTGTTGGATTCAGAGGCATGAGCCACTGTACCTGGCCCTATTTTTCTTTTAATATGGGAGATACTAGAACATATTTGTGAACTGGTAGGAATGACCCTGTAGAAATAAAGAGATATTATGGTCTAAAAAGTAGAGGAGAAACAACTAGAAGAAAAGTAGTGAAAGAGAGAAGTGTGGACAAGTTTAAGAATAGAAGTAAGAGGATTACTCCTTAAAGGCAGGAGGGTTAGGTCTTCCATTTTCAAAGGAAGAATGACAGTCCCAATAGTGTAGATGCAGAGAGGTTGGGCAATTTGCTAAAAAGCAACTTAGGAGCATCTCTTGTGGATGCTGGGTTTTTGATTAAGTGTAAGATATGTCTCTTAACTTTGGAGAAGGGGTTGGGCAGTTCGAGGTAAGTAGGGAAGCATTGAGTAGTTTGAGAGAAACAGCACCTTTCCGAGATGTGATTGGACTGGCAGCGCTGAGTGCCTATCTGGGACTAGTGACCACACATTCGTCGTGAAACTGGTCAGCCGAGGCATGGGTGCTTCCAGTCCTGTTTATCCAGCTGCTCGGAGGCTGTCATGGAAAAGATGGGCACTCAGGTTCAGCCAGATTGGGGTTTTACCGGACAAGAAAAGGAAGGATAAAAAGTGAAGCAAAAGAGTGAAGAGTATTTGCAGAATTCCTTGGAATTTGGGCAGGGCAGAGATGGAAATGAAGATAGGAGGGTGCCAAGGATAGGGAGAAAGTGGACCAGTTAATGGATTAGAAGCCTCCTGGGGACAAAGAAATGTTGCAAATGAGGGTTCTGGAGTTGGTGAGCTGGAAGGCTCGGAGGCTGAAGCTGGAGAAAGGGAGGCTCAGAATTGAGATTTCAGAGGTGGTGATGCAGTTTCCAGTGATGACAAGGTCCATGGTACAACTGTTGGCTGGGAAGCTGGGGAGTGGTGGAAGAACCCATCAGAGAAAACAGGCTCAAGATACTGAGAAGCCAGGGAGTTTCTATGGGATCTTTCTGATTTTAGAGATTAAAAAAATTCCCATGAGGCAGTGAAAGATTGATACACCCTTGTAGTGCTATCTTGATTCACAGCTATGGGGAGGAGTCTGCTGTCCACTTCTATTTTTGACATACATTTATTTGTTTGTTTATTTACTTATTTATTTAAAATAACACAAATTTATTTTTCCAACGTGAAGTTGCCTGCAGATTCAGTTTCTGGTGAGGGCCCATCTCCTTGCTGTGTCCTCACATGGTGCAAGACTTAGCCTTTGCATGTTTTCAAGTGTTTATTAGCATCTGCTATGTCAGTATATGCCACCACCCTAGATAGCGTGGGCACCAACAGAGATTTCATAATTGAAATAAATGGTTTAGGTTTCTTTGCAAATATTATAATTTTAAAATTGTTGTACCAAGTTCCTTTATAATAAAGATGATTACGGCATATTTGAGAACTATTGTCCCTAAATAGGGCACTCTATACGAAAACTGAAAAGTCTCCATTTTCCAGGCATATTAAGAATTGCAAAGCCCAGTTCAAAGAAAGTTTGAGAAGCAATTTATATATTAAGACAATTACACGAATAATACACATTTTTCTAGAATGCAGACTCTGCAAGGGTGGAGACTTTGTTTTAACAGTGCCTGGCACATGGTAGGTTCAGAATCAATAGTTGTTGAATGAATGAATGAATGCTCATTGTAAAAAATTAGAAAATACATATAAGGAACATGAAAAAAACACCTCCTCCATAAACTAGAAGTCTCCTCTGATCCTACCATATAGATAACCCATTAATATTTTAGTAAATATTCTACTAGACACACACATACACATATTAAAGTATCATGACATATCTGGAAATAATGACCACCAAATTCAGGAGAGTGGTTGCCTTCGGAAGTTGGAAGGAAAAAAGAATGTGACTGAGGAAGAGTATAAAAGAGTTTCAACTACATCAGCAATAATTTACTTCTTAAGCTAGATGATGGATGCATGGGTGTTTATTATGTTATTCATTGTCTTTTTTGCATATTTGAATTACTTCATATGATACTAAAAATCTCTCCAGATTTTTTATGCATACAACATACATGTTTACTTTTACAAAAGTGGGACATGCATACTTACCAGTTTTGAATCTTGATTTTTCACACTTTTTTTCTTTTAGTGCTTATCTCTCCATGTTAATAAATGTACTTCTATATGTTACCTCAATTTCATTCCATAGAATTAAAATGTATGAAGCATAATTTAGTTAACCACTTCCCTGTTTTGGGACAGTCATTCAGTAAATGATTTTGACTGCCTGTGGGCCAGGATATTTAGGTTGTTGCCACTTTTTAAAAACTATTGTAAGTGTAATCCTTTATTAATGGCTCAAAGGTCAAAGGGCTTGATTTTCTTTTGTTGTGAGTGAAAGGTGGGGAGGTAAAATGGAGTAAGATGTGCTGACCACCCAAGTATTTAACGAAGGAAAAGAATGTCATTATCCTCTTCCACTCCCCATGTATACTGAAATGTTGATTTCTCCATCCATAGCCAGACACTCGTGGGCTTTGAGTCTGCTGGCATAGACTGGAGGAATTGACCAACTTCACCACGTTAGCGTTGTCTTGCCTGCTGCTATATATAATTGCCATGTTTTTTTTTTTTCTTTGGATCTAACTTTTCTTCCATAATAAGAAAGGAGAGGCCGGGCGTGGTGGCTCATGCCTGTAATCCTAGCACTCTGGGAGGCAGACGCGGGAGGATCCCTCAAGGTCAGGAATTCAAAACCAGCCTGAGCAAGAGTGAGACCCCGTCTCTACTAAAAATAGAAAGAAATTAATTGGCCAACTAAAAATATATAGAAAAAATTAGCCGAGCATGGTGGCACATACCTGTCGTCCCAGCTACTCGGGAGGCTGAGGCAGGAGGATTGCTTGAGCCCAGGAGTTTGAGGTTGCTGTGAGCTAGGCTGATGCCACGGCACTCTAGCCTGGGCA
>CAUYRT010080971.1:0-57420 GCA_963574885.1 Lepilemur ruficaudatus
TACAGGCATGTGCCACCATGCCCGGCTAATTTTTTCTATATATTTTTAGTTGTCCAATTAATTTCTTTCTATTTTTAGTAGAGACGGGGTCTCACTCTTGCTCAGGCTGGTTTCGAACTCCTGACCTTGAGCGATCCACCCACCTTGGCCTCCCAGAGTGCTAGGATTACAGGCATGAGCCACCACTCCCGGCCCTGGTTTTCTTTCTAATATTAACTCAATATCCCTTCTCAGGGAAGCCTTCTCTAACTCTCCTGACTGGCTGAATCTGCCATTTAGGTACATTAGGCATCTCCCCTTCAACTGTTTGTCACAGTTGTAATTATACATGTTGTGGGGTCATGTAACCAATGTTTACTACCCCCTCCAGACTGTGAGCAGGTCAACCAGGGCCACATCTGTCCTTTGCTCACTCTTATGAACACTCCAGTGCCTAGGACAATGTCCAGGCCATAGAAGATGTTTAACAAACACCTAGCACACAACTCTCAGTGAGGGTCAGTCCCCTGCCTGCCTCCTTGACCACCAAATATGAAGGAGCCCCCAACATCACTATTCATCCGCCCTTTTATTGACTTGTCATCACTCACCACTCTGAAATTATCTTGGCTATTTATTTGGTTCCTTGTTTTTTGTCTGTCCCCTCCTCTAGGTAGAAGGGAGGGCCTAGCTTTCCCTGCTCAACTGCTCTTTCCCCTGCCCAGCACAGAGTCGGTATGAGTAGGTGTTAAAAAGATATCTTCCGAATGGCCAAAGGAAAGAAGGAGGGCTCCCACCTGTGAGGCCAAGCACCTCTCAGCCTGTCCCCGGGTGCCACCTGCTGAGAAGCTCATGTGTCCTGGTGCCTCGTGGGCACCCCTCCTCCTCCCCAGAACTCTCCATACTCCCTTCTCGCCGTGCATGCAGCCAGTCAGGCCACCAGCCCCGCAGACCCTCACACTGCCTCTGGGAGCCGCCCCCTGCCGCCCCTGTCTCACCCGCAGCTCTGCAGCCAGGCCCAGCTGACCTGCCCCTGACACTTCATGGAAGCTGCTAAGGCAGGTGAGGGGAGAAAACACACGGGGAGGGAGACTTTGGAGGCCAAGGGGCAGAGATGTCCATTCCCCCCTTCCCTCTCTCAGCATACGGGAGAGCCTTCTGAGACTTTCCTGCTTAAAGACTGGGGCCCAGGAACCTATGAGTCCAGCTCTGGGCCCAAGGTCTGGTGGAGGAAGCATCAGCAGCAGCATATCCCGTGGGAGGAGTCCCAGCACCTGACTTACCTTGCTGTAAATTATCTGTAGTGTTAGAGGGACGGCCTCCCGGTCGCCATCGATGCCCAACCGTTTGCTGCCGCCAGGACCTGCGCCACACACAGACCTTAGATCCTGCGCTCCCTCCCACTTCCCCGCCGACACCGACACCGTGGCCCCGCCTCCCGGGTGACCCCGCCCCCAGGACTCCGCCCCAGGTCCCACCTTCCCGGGCCCCGCCTTCTCAGGCCCCGCCTCCCAGGTGACCCCGCCTCCCAGGTGACCCCGCCTCCAGGTTCCACCTCCCCAGGGCCCAGCTCCCCGCCCATCTCCAGGGTTCAGGCAGTACCCACCGGAAGCCTTGATGGCGCGTGTGGCAGCAGAGTGACCCAGCTCCAAGGAGTGAATGAAGATCTCCGTCGTCTTCTCCCCAGTGATGAAGGTCAGCTGGAGAGGGCAGGAGTCTGTGCATCAGTGTGAACCTCCAGGGAAGCCCGCCCGCTTCTCCGGCACAGGGCCGCAGGCTGCCGTGGCGTGGGGGCGGGGCCTGCGAGCCCGGCGGGGCGCGGGCTGGGACCTGGCGGCGCTGACCTTGGCCTGCCAGTGAGTCTATGCCAAAGTGGAGACGCGGGGCAGGGCGGGCCTTACCTCGGTCTGATAGACCTGCAGCAGCACCGGCCTGGCGGCAAAGCGGCAGTAGTACAGCAGCATGTCGGCCAGGATGGGCAGCTGGGCGGGGGAGCCCTCCAGGGGCTGGGCTTCGGCTTTCAGGGACTGCTGTGGCCAGAGGGACAGATGGGTAGAGGGCAAGAGAGAAAGAGAACATGGGAGGAGGAGAGGCAAAGACACACGCATGCAGAGGCAGAGAGAAGAGATACAAGGCAGACGCAACCAGGGAGAGATGGTGAGATGGAAGCAGGAAACAGAGGAGCTACATGACCACCCGGGTACCTCTCCCCTACCTGGCCTCCTGGGAGGCCTCTGGCCAAGCTGGACAAGGCCAGGAGTTGAGGAAATGGCTGAAATCTAAAGTCCCCTGGACCCTTGAGGACATTCCCCTGTCACTGCAGTGACTCCAGCTCTGAGGTTCAGTCCTACTTCTCACCCACCCTCCTTGCTCTTGTCCAAATGAGCCCTGGTCCTCCATGGGGGTCTCAAGTTGGATTGAGGCTGTGTGACTGCAGCCAGCAGGCCCTCTCCGCCAACCCCAGGGGCCACTTACCTGGCACAGGACTTCAGGGGGCAGGTGCATGAGGCCCAGCACATTGCGCTCATACCAGGGGTCGAGCATGCCGAGGTAGTGGGAGATGTCATTGGTGCTCTCTTCCCATGGGGCTGTGCCCAGCTCCTGGGGTAAGAGACGAGGGTCATTCCCAGCTACCCAGAAGGCCTGCCCATCCTAGCTCCAGGGCCCAGGATGGCAGCTGCAGCCTCAAGCTGAGCCTCTCCCTGCCTTTGGAGGAGTAAGACAACTTTCAGGTTTTGTCATGTGACAAAATGTCATACCCAAATACAGGGCAGAGATCTGGGATTGAGGGCCAAGCAGGATTAGGTGCCCCGGAACCACAGGTGATTACTTTTGATGACTTCCAACTGGCTCCCTTTGGGTAGCTAGAACTCGCTCATGTCCACCTTACTTTCCCACCCCATCTGGCCCAGGGCTGGGGACATACTGCAGGGCTGGGGTGCCTCGGTGAGTCTGTGTGGGGTGGGGGTGTCTGTTTCAGAGGGGCTGGACAGGCACCAGAGCTGGTCCCCTGGCTTCGCTTCATGGGCACATAGAAGAACTGAAGCTTGAAGAACCGTGTGAGAAGCGGGCGATTGTTCTCCAGTCGCCTGGCAAAAAGAAGGTGGTGAGAAGGGAGCCCTTGGTACCTCTGAGACCCTGAGCCTCAGGCCCCAGCTTCCACCAGTACAACAACCCTGCTACACAGGGCGGGCGATGCTGCCCATCCCGGCTCTTACCGAAGTTTGCTATATGC
This sequence comes from Lepilemur ruficaudatus, assembly GCA_963574885.1. Classification (NCBI taxonomy): domain Eukaryota; kingdom Metazoa; phylum Chordata; class Mammalia; order Primates; family Lepilemuridae; genus Lepilemur; species Lepilemur ruficaudatus. The sequence goes on from CAUYRT010080971.1 coordinate 3,215, forward strand.
CCGAGCCACCTTCCCTGAAATCCGATCAGAGCCAAAGACCACAACACGTAGTGTGGAAGCCTTGGGGTCCTCGTCCCCACTCAGGAAGGGGCGGCGGCGCTGGTGGCGTGAAGCAGGGGCCAGCAGCCAGCTGGATAGCTGGGTGCCAAGTTTGGCCTGAGGCAGGGAGAGGGAGCGCTGGGCCCGGGTGGGGGGTGGTTCTAGGCTGTCCAGGGGGCTGCAGAGGCTGCCTGCCCGCCGCAGGGGCAGGTCCGAGCTGCCCTCCAGGCTCCGAGAGTCCCTGCGCAGCACCAGCTGGCTAGTGCTCTTGAAGAGTTTATAGATCCTGTTGAACTTCTGCCCAGGCCTGCGGTGGCCCCGGCGTTCCTGGCTGCCAGGCCTCCTGGGCCACTCGGGGGAGCTCTCCTCACTGTCCTCCACGTAGCCACTGTCCATGCCATCCGAGAGGCCCGACACAAAGGAGCTCAGCAGGTGGCGGGAAAGGGCTGGCCCTGAGGCCTGGGAGGAGGCAAGGGACAGGGTGGAGTCTTGGGACACCAAGGAGCTCGTGGAAAGCAGGGAGTCCCTCTCCACACAATGTCCATCAGTTTCCAAGTCCTCCTCCTCCTCTTCCTCTTCCTCCTCTTCGTCGTCCCCCAGGATCCCTGGCTGGAGCAGCTCCTGTTCCTTGAGCAGGATTTCCTGCAGGATGTCTGCAGGGAAGCAAAGGGCCACACTGTCAGGGGGTCCAGCCTCGTGGGTCCCCTCTTGTGTACCTTTGGGGGGGGACAGGCTCAGGCAGATTGGACTTGAGAAGACGCAGAAGGGGGCTGAGGGCCAGCCCAGGCCTCACAGCACTGCACCCTGCTGTGCTTAGGGCTGCTTAGGTCAGGGTTGGGGGCAGCTGCACAGACCAGGGCCGGAAAGACAGCTCGGGCAGTTTGGGTCCCAGCCGCTCCTTACCAAAGCTGTCCTGGTTCCAGTTGTAGGTGTAGCACCTGGCGACGGGGATGGGGATGGTATGGAGCTTCCCGGGTTTTGCAGTGTCTGTAAGAACAGGGAGGGTGAGACACGAGGGCTGGGAAGAGGCCTTGGAGATTGGCCAGCCCAGTCCCCTTGTCTTGGAGAAGAGACCCGAGTTGGCACAAGGCTGCACAGCCAGATGGGTCGAGGCTGAGTGAGACCTGGGTGCCTGGCTCCCAGCCAGAGGGCCTTTCTCCCACTACTTAGATGCCATGCCCTTTACGAGCTGCGTGAATGTGGCCAAGTCACAACCTCTGAGGCTCGTTTTACAATGTCCAAACGGGAAAAGGATAGTACATGCCCATAAGGTTTTTATCAGGAACAGTGTAACAGGGACTGATGATTCAAAATCAGTGCTCCCTTCTATGGCAACAGGAGAGAAAATGTTTCCTGGGCTCCTTTAGGGCGAGATTAGGCCATGTGACCAAGGTGGGCTCAGAGGGATACATGCAGAAGTGATGTGGCACCTTTGGCATTACCTCCAACAAAAAAGCCACGCCCCTTGCCCTAAGTGCCCCTTGCCCTCTTTCCTCTTCCCACGAGCCACCAACATGGTAGCAACCCAACCTTGACCTCACAGATGGGGACAGTGCCCTAGGAGATGGTGGAGCAACAAGATGCTGTAGCACCTGGGCCCCGAATGATTGCGTGGAGCAGAGCCCCTGGGCTTGCGCACCTGCGGAGCTAGAATGGGGGATGGGGAAAGCGGGCAGAACCCCAGCCTCCCAAGAGTCTCACCTAACACCCCAGGGAAGCCGGCCTTTTCTCCCACCGCCTGCAGCTTGGTCCTGAGCCACTGCCGGGCCTCTGCAGCATCCCCGATGCCAGAGGCCAGCTCCTGTGCCTCTGCAGTTTCTGTGAAGATGTCCTCGAGCTCTGCCAGGGTCTTGGCCTGAAATCCCAGGAGGAGAGAGGGTTTGCTCCTGTACCATGGCCTGGCTGCACACCTGTTCCAGTTCCTAGGGTTTTTTTTTTGAGACAGAGTCTCACTCTGTTGCCCGGGCTAGAGTGCCGTGGCGTCAGCCTAGCTCACAGCAACCTCAAACCCCTGGGCTGAAGTGATCCTTCTGCCTCAGCCTCCCAAGTAGCTGGGACTACAGGCATGTGCCACCCTGCCTGGCTAATTTTTTTCTATATATATTTAGTTGGCCAATTAATTTGTTTCTATTATTAGTAGAGACGGGTCTCGCTCTTGCTCAGGCTGGTTTTGAACTCCTGACCTTGAGCAATCCGCCCGCCTCGGCCTCCCAGAGTGCTAGGATTACAGGCGTGAACCACCACGCCCGGCCCCAGTTCCTAGGGTTTTGCCAAGGGCAGCAGTGACCGACCAGTCCCTTCCTGGCTTTATCCCCTACCTCTCCCTGCAGCTGGCCAGGGAGCCAGGCCCCCCCCTTCAACTCCCATTCTCAGGAAATGGTCAGGAGACAAAGGCCAGGTCTTCAGTCCAAAGCTCATTCTCATTCCCATGGCATGTGCCATCTTCTGAGGCACAGGCACCCAGCCCACTGGCCAGAGTGCCACCCAGCTCTGGTCAGGACCTAGCACTCAGAAACCCCCTCAATGAGGCCAGTCTTGCAGCCACTGCCCTGCCATGTCCCTCAGGGTGAGGAGGACCAGCATACCCGAGAGACTGTGGCTGAGGTGGTGCAGAGAGGAGGTTCTGCCTCCCCAGAAAAGTGCTCCACTGAGCCCCAGGGTCCCAGGGACATACCTGCAGCCTGCAGTGCAGGCCTGAGAAGTCACAGTGGGCCCCAAAGGTGGCCTGGAAGGCGTGCAGGAGCAGGGTGGTGTAGGTGCTGTGGGGCGAGTGCCCGGGCGCGCTCAGCTTGTCCGCCACAGCGAGGAACTCGGCCTGTACCTCCACTGGGTTCAGCAACAGCACGGTGCTGGGGCACAGAGGACCAGCTGTGGCACCTGCGGGTGGCCAGCACACCAGGGTGCAGCCACGCATCATGCCTGCCGGTGCTCAGCTCCAGAGGCCGGGGCTCCTTGCAACCCAGACAGGGCCCGAGGAAGTGACAGCAGGAGGCCAGGAGACAGGAGGGTGGCTCCAGGGCCCAGGTCCCATGGGGAAGCTTGGGGTCTAATTATTTTTCTACTGGCAATTTCAAAGACTTTTTCAAAACTGAACTTGATTTTTAAAAATAAATTTTACCTTAACTTTTATATAAACATTTTTTCCTATGGGACATCTGAGTGGATTCAAGATTCCTCAAAAGAGCACCATATTTTAGGCAAAGTGACTCGAAGCCAGGTGACCATTTTTCTGGGGTCCCAGGGAGCAGGGCAGCCACATGCTGTCATGCAGTGTGGCCTGGGCTGAGCGGGGCCTGAAATACCTCATAGCATGGGAGGTCATCTGCCCAGAGGAAGGGGTGCCAAGTCAGGGCTGCATCTTATTCTTCCACTTATAGGGGACACCATTTCTATTAATAATTAGCCCAACACCATCATACAGGCTAGCATCACGCTGGGAGGGCGTGTGTGGCTAGCAACTCTACCTCCCTTCCTGAGGGACACCCGGAGTTCCTCTTAGTGCCAATGTTTAAATCTCTTTGTTATGGAAACTTTCAAACCCCGCAAATATTAACAGAATCGTGGACCCTGAGGTGTTGATCGCTTTGTTAACGGTCAACAATAACACATGGTCATTCTCACTTCACCCATGCCAACCCCGCCATCGCTGCTGCTCTCGAAGCCAGCGCGAGCCACTGTGGTGTCCTATCTGTAAACGCTTTGGTAGGAACTGCCCGCAACTGCTCTGGCTCTCCCAGGCCCATGCTGCCTTCAAACCCAGTGGGAATAAGCACCACCCGGGCAGCCCTCCTTCCAGGCTTCGGGAGCCCCGCTCCCTTGCTAAGCGCTTGCTCACTCCTTCCACGGACATGTGCCGAGCACCACTGTGTGCAGGCGAGACCAGCGAGCCCCTGCCCTCACCAGCTGGCATGAATTCTCTGCAAAGAACTTTTCATCATTCGCAGTTTATAGACAAGGCACGTGAGACCCTCTCCCAACCCTCAGCTCTTTCTATACAACCTCCCCTTGCCTCAGTCTCCTTATCTGAAAAATCCCTTCCTGGCAGGGTTAGCACTTGCCACAGTCCCTGTAACCCAGGAGGTGCCTAAAAACCAGCCTCAGCCCCAGGGTATCTTATTCACTCCCTAAACTACAACACTTTACTGCCCTCTCTGTCTCTTTCCACACCTACCACAGGCTTGTTTGTTCCTATCTAGAAGGAACTCTGGAAGTGTTTCTCAGGGCTGACTGTGAAGTGAACCCTTGGAGCTGGGGTAGGGTGAGGGGGGCTTTAGTTTCTGAGCCAGTGAGGGCTGCAGTCCCTGGGCTCCCAGCGTGTCAAGGCGAGACCTCCGGAGGGGCCTCGGAATGGGCGCCTGCTCTCTGGTGCTTTACAGACTGCAGGTCAGGACCCAGGAGTGGGCAGTGAAATCCATTTGAGGAGTCACAACCAGAATTTGCTTCTTAAATGAAATAGAATAGACTAGGACAGAGCTCATCCTATGCAGTAGGTGTAAGTTTCATTCCATGAAACTTGTTTCAGCTGTGTGTGTGTGTGTATGTGTGTGTACGTGTGCATGCGTGTACCATGCTGTCATATAAAATGTACTTTTAATTGTAGGTCCTAGCAAAAATGTTTGGAAATGCTGTTTCAGTAACAGGCAGAAAGACTCTGTGGAAATAGCATGGGCTTCTGCGCATAAGACTGAGGTTCAAATCCTGGCTCAGACACTTGCTTGCTGTGTGGCCTTAGGGGAGTTACTTGGCCTCTCTGACTTCCAGTTCCTCATCTGAAAAGTATGGATAAAGTGAGGTAATGTGTGCGTGACACCTGGCACAATTGATACGGGCCCCTTTATGAATCTGAAGAAAGACCCTCAGCCTAGAAAAATGAACCCACACCCCCCCTTTCCATTTCTCCCTCCCCACAGAGCACTCACACTGTGGAGCTGCGGTGACTCCTGATGGGCAGGCCCTGCTCGGCCCTCACCAGTCGCTGGTAGGAGATTCCTGTGGGCCAACAACCAAGAAAAAGAGTTCATGGGCTTATCTGTCCCTCAGCATCGTGTTCTTGTGCCTTGTGGCGAGCCAGGCACTGGATGGGAGGGTTGGACGTTTCCATACGAGGCTCAGAGGAACCCTGGGGAAGAGAGCCGCTATTTGGACCCTCCAGGCGATGCACGGTTAGAGCCCGGGCTGGACGCCTGGGTTCTCTTCTGCATGGCCTTGGGCAGGTCACTTATCCCTGGGCCTCAGTTTCCTCCCTAAGGGGCAGATAAGATCGGTGGCCTCTGCGGCCTTTAACAGTCTGTGATTTCCAGGCCCCATCTCGGTTGGACTGGCCACGTTTTGCTCTTCAGAGACTGGGAGGCAGAGCACGGGCGGAGGCGACGCTGGGCCCAGGAGGCTGCCCAGGCTGCCCAGTTGTTCCTGGGTCCTTGTTGTCACTACTCCCCTCTCTTGGTGCCTTCCCATAGTGGCTGTGCCAGGCACCCCTCAGCCCATCTGCTCCAGCCACTGGGGAGTTTCCAATCTCCGCCTGCACCCCCGCGTCTCTACCTGGCACCCCAAGCCCTTTCGGGGGCCTGTGGTCTTGCCTGGTGTCATCTCTGGTCTAAGGGATCTGCACCCCAGACCCCTCCCCGCCCGCATCCCCGTCCTCTCTGGCCTCTCCCCCTCTCTGCCTCTTCTGATTTCAAAATGCCAGGAAGAAACAAATCAGACGTTTCCCCTTTTTTCCCTGTATCTTGACACAGTTCTGTGGCTGGAAAGTAGCCCATTTAGAGTATGCATTCAGTTCTACATCAACCACAAGATCAAACAACAGTTCGCTCTCCTCATGCACCCAGGCAACAGGACGGGGGCTGAGAACTCAGTGGGGCAGGCCGCCTGCTTGTCAGAGCTCAGAAATAGTCCCAGGGAGCCCCATCCAGAGCGGGGCCACTGTGGCCTGGGGTTGAGCTGGGAGCTGGAGTGCAAGCCACAGAAGTGCAAGCCCAGACTTGGGGCTTAGAGACAGCTAGAAACAGAAGGGCGGCGATTTTTGTTTAGTAAATGGCAGAAAATTAGCAAATTATGCTATTCTAACTTGGAAGCTAATTGCTTTGATTTTGAGCCTTTTGTGTGATTTTTTTATGTAATCGTTGCAGGTTTAGAAGTTAATGTTACATCTATTTTGCTAGGAAAATCCCTGAAACAGTGGCTATTTCTATCAGGACTTGGGACACCACCTGGTGGCCACTCACATGCATTACAGAGAAAAGCTCCCGTTGCACCCATCCACCCCCACAGAATAACACTGTAGTCATCGTAGTGGACACAGACAGACACCCCCAGTCTACCTGACCACACGACACACACGTGCAAAATCCCCTGACCTTATTTCTCGTTTCTTTTCCTACTTCGTGTTTTCTAATGGGTAACCCACGCCCCGCCAACCCTGTTTCTTCACTGCCATTCTGCCTGTGTCTGCCCAGGACATGCAGTTGGTCACACTCAGGAGCAGCAGGCTATGACGTCATTGTCCCTCCACATCAGGTTTCCTCCAAAACGCTCTGCCCTGGGCTTCCAACCCCACGGCCTTCTGAAACCCTCCCCTGAAGCTTATCAATATTTTCTCAGTCTCCAAACCCAACAGCTCAACCTCACCATCATTCTCCTTGAACTTGTCTCTTGGAGCATTTGATAGTGTTGACAACTTTCTCCTTGAAGCTCGCTCATCTCCTTTAGTCTCCACACAAGGAACAGTCTCTAGCACCTGCACCTGTGTGTCCTGGGATACCTTACCCATCCCATTTTGGGACTGCAGTGCAGTTAGAGCTGGAAGCTGCTTCCTGTTAGTTACGTGGACTCCACGTGACTGCTGCTTCACGTATTTCTGCTGCTTTAATGGGGGGACATTTAGGAGGACATCTGTGCCTCTTGGCACACCCTGACCCAGAGGGAGCTATTTTCAGAGTTGGTTGGCCAGTGCTGACTATCCAAGATATCAGCAGCTCCCAGGTGGAGCACACAGTCATCAGATAAAACCATCCACCCGCCTTGAAGACACCGTCAAAGCCCCCTCCTCAGCCTCTCTTGGCAATGGACCCCACTGTTTAGCATGGCAGGGGCTGAGCGGGGAACGAATTAGAAGAGACTGTGCAATATGGAAGGGGCTGTGAGCCTACAAACTTTTGTCCAAACTGACTTCTTTGAACCAGGCTTAGAAATTATCCTGTCGAGTCCCCATTTGCTGTGTACACTGTGAGGCTGGAAACGTCTCCAGCACCCTACAAGCCCGATGGGCCTTGGTTTCCATTATGTTACCTGGTGGTGCCAGGGAGGCCACAGCTGCTGAGGGGGGTGTGTGGCATCAGCCCCAGGACCCTCCACTCCCTGCACAGGGAAGCTGCACTGGGGACCGTGGGTCAATGGACCCCTCTCTCCCTTTGATCTTAGATCACATTCTTTCTTGGTCACCTTAGCAGATGGGAACAACTTTCTGGGATTGGCTTCTTAGACCGAGACTGGTGCCAGAGCTAAACGAAATCTCATTCCTGTGCCAGGTTGTAGCAAGTGGAAAATCAAAAGAAGCCACTGCATAGGGGCAAAGAGCAGGTACTAGTGGGGTAGAGAGGGCAGCAAGCAGTCACGGTGAAGGTCACACTCCCTGCTGGGGCAGTCAAGAGACTTGTGTGCCCTCCTAAGCTTCCGCCCTTTCTAAAAGCTGCAAATAGATGCCCGTTCTGCATGGAACAGCTGACTTGGTCCTATGAAGACCAAGGACGCATGAAAATCTCTACCTCTGCCGTCACCACGCAAGCACTGGCATTAAATTAACAGCACAGTAACAGACGTGTCCGCGCTGAGGATGTCGTGAGGTACTCGGGCCTGGGGAGGCAGGCAGCAACGCATTTTGACTCAGTTTCCTCTTACAAGGCAAACGCCAAGATTCCACGCAGTCACCAGTGCTGGGGGAATCGCACTCCGCAGATGAGACTGCGCTGTGCACGGCTCTGTGAGATCTATGAGTACCGTCAACCCACAGTTGCCAGTTTGGGTCTGATCCGTATCACAGCCTGACGCAAACACCAGCACGACACTCCCCGCAGCTGCGTGTCTCTCAGCTGTCCCCCGACTGGCGCCCCCATGAGCAGCACCTCCCTGCTGCCTGCCTCCAGGCTCCTGCATTCTAGAGGGGCTGGAGGAACTGGGGACTTGTGGCCCCAAGTCCTCAGCAGGCCCTGGCTGGAGGGTGAAGCACAGACTTCGGTGAGCCGCAGAGGAGGAGAGGACGTGACAAGGCAGGCTGGGAGTCTGGGAGCAGAGAGGTGGAGGTGAGAAGGGGTGAGGTGAGCAAGGCAAGAGGGAAATACTGAGGGGAAGGAGCAGTTACCCTGCAGGAACGCCTGTGGGATGAGGTCTCCAGCTGTGCAGGGCCACCAGTGAGGTGCCACTGTCCTGCTGACAGTCACCCTAACAGGCCCAATCTGGGTTTTCCAGGCCACTCTTACAAGTAAGTCATATACAGCAGAAACTCCTAGGCATCTACCCAGTATCCATCCCCCTTCTTTACTAATGAGACCTTGGGCAATGTACCCAGTGGATAAGTCACATTTCTCAACCTCCCTTGCAGAAAGTGTTGGATGGACCCCTTTTTGCAGCCCCCTTCACTGCATTCTGTTAACTGGAATGTAGACCTGATGGCCAGAGCTCCAGTAGCCATCTTATACCATGAAATGACTTTGAGGATGATTGCCTCCTGTGAAGGACATTGGAGCAGAAAGACAGGAAGACTGGTCTAGGATGTTCATGGGGCTACCATGCCAATGCTGTACTGTCTTCTTCCAGGTGTGTGTGTGTGTGTGTGTGAGAGAGAGAGAGAGAGCGAGAGACAGACAGAGAGAGAGAGAGAGAGGAAAATAAACCCCTATGAGTTTAAGCCACTGTTATTTTGGGCTTTCTGTGATAGGCAGCCAACTTAGTCCTAAGTAATCACACCCTGTGATTTCTGGAACATCTGCCCTCCACTCTTTTCCCTAAATCTCCCTACATCTTCCCTACATCTACTAGTCAATGATGTTTGACATTCCTTCAAGGGGTGTAAACCTTTCATTCCATAATCAGAGACAAAAACTAGAAAATGCAAATGTCTGATCAATAATCTCCAAGAGAAATTTATTGCCACTAGAGAATATTCAGCATTCACTCACTACCAGTTGACAGGCAAAACCGACCCAACCCAGGTCTGTTTCTCATTTGACAGGAGGTCAAGGGCAGGAAGGCACTAAGAATCTGAAAGGGAACAGGGCAGGAGCAATTCCTGAGGTGGAAAAAGTGCTTACAAAAAGACAGCCAGTCATCAGTCAATGCCTCTCGGTAGAGACACAGCTTTATGCAAATGTGAAAGGAATGTGATATGGTTTTTGGAGTCATGCAGACACGGGTTCAAGTGGCAGAGCGCCTGTTAGCCATGTGACTGTGGGCAAGCTACTTACTGTCGAGCCCTCAGTTTCAGCATCTGAAAAATGGGAATGATAGTCACCACCCAGAGAGGTGTTCTGAGCGGCGGATGGGACCACCCCTTGGCTTGTTTAATACAGCACAAGCACACAGGAAATGCAACCCCACATCGTGCGATCCTATCCTCAACATCAACGATAATCACAGTCCCATTTCTGACAGGGAAGCACAGAGAACTTAAGCAACTTGCCCAAGGTCATCAGCTAATAAAGGACAAAGTATAGTTCTTTTGTCATCCCAAAGTCCACGTTCCTTCTCTCATCCTTGACTTTATAGCTTGGACAAGAAACAATGGACTTCGTTTTCTCATGTATGAAATGGGAATAATACTGCTTTTCCCTTTCATCCTGCAGGTGAGATGCAATCCTTCAGGTTTGTGTGCTTTGAAATTGCAGATTGGCTCACACATAAGATGCCCATTGTTGCTCACAGATAAATTCTTTGCAGGCAAGTACTGTGGTCTTCACAGCCTTGCAGGCACAGAGTAAATATTCAATAAACATGTGGGCTGAGCCCAAGAGGGCTGTGGTAGGCAGGACCCGGTAGCACTGACGTGAGGTTTCCTGCCACCTCCAGAGTGGAGGCAGTAGGCGACCCTTCGGGGGTGGAGTCAGGAAGCCGGGGGAGGCCCCCAGCCTTGATAACAGGCCCACTTCCTCTGCCACCCAGCCACATCAAAGCAGGATGAACTGTTTCATTTGTCTCCATGGCAACCGGGTCCCTAAGACTCCATGGGTGGAGGGCCCAGCTCTCTAGATCCCTTGTCATCTGCTCCCTGTGACCTTGCCAGGACCCATCTTCTAAGCTAACATCATCCCAACACCCATTGCCCCCAGCAATGTGAAATCAACGTAGGCTGGCAATAGGCCTCACAAACTGCTCTGAGAGGGCAGCAGTACTAGACACCCATTTTACAGATGAGGAAACTGAGGTTCATAAGTTAAATGCCCTGCTGAAGACCCCACAGCTAGTGAGTAGCAGACTCAGGATTTGTAATCACAGTGGTCTGGTCCCCAGTACTGGTAACCTCTAAGGTATTCACCCTCTATTCCAAGAGTTCAAGTTCCCGGGCCTCCATTCTAGCCCTTCCCTACTCTACTGGGGGTGAGAGGGACTCAAGAATAAGACAAACAAATGACTGCATAGCTGTTAAAAATCATACTAAAGCATCGTCTGACAATTCCAAGTAGGGGTCACATAGGAGAAGGCAATTTTGTTTAACTTGTTATTTGCTGTTGATTAGGGCTCAAGTTCTGCGCCATTGGAGGTTAACTTGTGGATGTGAGATAAGTTGCAAGTGATTTTTGTGCGGTAGAAAAGATAACCCCAAAGTTTATGGTTTTAATCCCCTATATGATATTAACTATTTTGAATCTAATTTTGCAATCTTATTCTAGCTTCTATGAGAATCTTCTATCAGTTTCTCATCTCCTCCTAAAAACAGGCTCTACTGTCTTGCCGGTTCCCTCTGTAATGAGCTGATATATCTCTGACACAGCTCATTAAATATTTGCATAAGTGTTGGGTTGTGTATCTGTTTGAAAACGATTCTCTGACACGATAGAGAGTTAATAGTTTCCTATTTCAGTTCTGCTTTCCCTCGAAGAGGAGAAGTTTCCAGCATAGGCAGCTTGGCTTGGGCTTCCCTCTCCAGGCAACTGCCTTCTCCCTGGTCACCGGCGCATCTGAGGCCTAACATGGTCCTGGCGGCGATGCTGAGAAGGCCCTCAGTAGTGAGCAGTGGTTCTAGAGTCTTCCCTGCTCTGGGGCCGAAGGGGCCCCATTCCACCTTCAACTCCAGAGCTGCTCTGCCTGGCTTTTGGGCTCCAGGCTTAGCGTCCCAGGGCCTCGGCCTCACCACCACCTCTCCACTTCACATCTGCTCGCTGGGCTGCCCAGCGCAGAGTTCCTGGCTAGCTGCACACAAACACATCTCCAGGCATAGCGTGCATGCAGTTAGGCTCTACTTGAAATTGGGAAGCGGTCTCCCCACATGTGATACCCTCCCCAACCCAGCATCTTCCTTACCCATTTCAGAATAAGAAAGAGTGATTTTTTAGATCTTTGGTAGAAATGAAGTACCAAATCTTACTTGGTAAGAAGGCCCTGCCAAGGCATTTGCATTTTAAATCCTTTCTTTCAAAATTGTAGAAGGGAAGAAAAGCTTTGTCTCCTGGTAAAAGAGTTCCAGGCACCAGCAAGAAGCCCAGAAGAGATCTAGGTCTGTCTGTTTTGGGGGGCAGCGGGAAGGAGGGAAGGAATCAGTTTGACCTTAAACTGGTTTCTTCATCTAGGGTGCCTTGGAAAGTTAGGTTGGCAGACTGTCTATCCATAGCGTGCCCAAGCACTTATCTGAGTCCAGGACGTTCTCAGGGCCTTGCTGATTTTTTAAATTCTCCACCTAAGCTTCTACCATGATGTGAGGGCCACATTACAGGGAGGCTTTGCGGTTGGCCAACCCTAGTCTGTACCTGCTGTGCTCATTTGTAACAACAGAGAGCTGACTGATGGGGGCAGACAGGGCAGCTGATTGGTTGGGGAAGACAGTTTTGAACCTTCCGAAGGAATTTATACACCAAGCTTCAGTCCTGGGCTTTATAGGGTCCATGAGTAGTTGGGGAACAAGACTTGGTACTTCTATCCCTTGTGTGTTTCATGTGTATGATGAGAATTAAATGCTGCTGGTACTAAGCGGGGCCTGGTGCATGCGTACATTTGAAATTTAAAAAAAAATGAGATTACAACACATATAGTATTTGGGGGCCTGCTTTTTTACTCAGCAAGTTACTCAACATCTTTTGATCTCAGTAACTCCATTCCTACAATACCATTTTAACAGTTGAATAGCATTCCACCAAATGACTCCGCCACGGTATACTCAACCGTGTTCAATACCTAGGCTTTTTGGCATTGGTTGATTATAAGAAAGAATGCATTGGTGAACACCCTTGTAGCTGAATCTTTGCACATCCATAGTTATTTGTCAGGATAAATTTTGAGGAGTGGAATTGCTGGGTGAAAGGGTATTCTTTCTGATGCTTTAGCAAACACAGCTCCTCTTCTCCTTAGCAACACTGGTGTTTTTGTTCTTTTTTTTTATTTTTGCCAATTTAACAGGGGAAAAAAAGAGTCTCACTATTTAGTTTTCCTTTTATAACTTTATTACTAGTGAGGGTGAATATTCTGGGGGGTCTTGCTCAGCCGTTCAGGGTTCTTTGTTGAGGTACCTGAATCACATCCTTGCTCACATTTTCATGGGTCTGTTGGCCTATTGTTTAATTGACTCAAAAGCACTCTTCATGGGTTTGATATATTAATTTTTTGTTGCAAATATTTTTCTTAGTTTATCATTTACCTTTCACTTACAGTGGATTTGCCATATAAATGCTTCAAATTTTATGCTTTCAAATCCTGTCAGTCTTTTTCTTTATAATTTTTACCTTGGGGGAAAAATTGTTTCCCCTTGGGGGAAAAAAGTGTTTGGCAACTCTTCTATACTCCAGGTTCATGTCACCCTATTTTTCTTCTACCACTTTTGTGGTCTTGTTTTTCACACATAATCCTTTAATCTATCTGAAAGTTATTTTTATGTTTGAGATACAACTCTTAATTTTTTTTGAGATAGAATTCTAACTCAATTTTTTTATGATCTGCCAATTATTTTGGTACCATTTATTAAATGACTGATTTCCTTCATCACTGGTTTGAGGATGCCACTTTGTCATATAGTAAATGTTTGTATACGTAATCTATTTCTAGCTGTTATATTTTGTTCCATTAATCTACCTATTCTTATACCAATGGTGTGCTATTTTAATAACTATAGCTATATAGTTATTAAGAATACATACATATATAATAAATACATAAATAAATGCTACTGTAGAGCATTTACTCTTTCAAATAGACTATTTTGCTAATTTTAAAAATATATTGCTGGTATTTTGATTGTGATGGCATTTCTTTTTATAACACCTAGTGTTATTATAATATTGATTCGATCCAGCAATACCTCTCTTCAATTATTTATTCTTCAGGAAAGTTTGTTTTCTCTACATAAGTTATTCAATTTTCTTTATTTTTTATTTTTAGTTGCTATCATAATTTTTTTATTATGTTTTCTTACTGGTTAATGCTGGTTTATGAAAAAGCTCTTAACTACCTGTTTTCTTGTTCCGACAATTCTTCACTGAGGCGAGTCTCTCAGTCCGTACAGGTAAACAACTGTTTGAGCTTTAAATAATTAAAATTTTGTCTTCTCCAGAAGAGCAAATGTTCTTTATTTTTGTCTTTTTGCATAGGCAAAATACTTATCTATAAGCAAAAAGAGGAAGATTATTGACTTTACGGGAAATGCCTCTAGTATTTCACCTTGGACTGTTGCCATATTAAAAATACTTCTGTAGTAATAGTTTCCATATATTGAGGGGTTTTGAATATCAAGAATGGGTGTTGAATTTTATCGAATGTTTTAGAGGCATTTATTGAGATGTTTATGTAACTTTATTCCTTTGAGTATTGATGTGATGCACCACCTCTCAGTAAGTCATACTTGATTGTGTTTTCTCTTGTTCTGTCATAGTTTCCTTAGACCCCATTTTCATGTCTATAACAGCATCTGCAATTTGTCAAGAACTCCTACTTTTCAGACCCCACATATAAAACTGAGTACCAAGTCCTTGTCCACACTTGTCACGGTGGCCATCAACCCATCCATGCCTCGCACCAACTAGAACTGAATCAACCCACACATGCAATTACCTATTTGTTCCTGGGGCAAAGAGAACAAGGAAGGCCTCTTGTCAGTATTCTGGGGTTTCTCTGACCTAGGCAGCCTTGGAGACGCCTTGGCTAAGCAGATCAGAGGCACAGGCCAAGTGGCAAAGGTCTCCTGGCCCTGAGCGTCTGTTCCAGCTTCCCCTAAGTTCCTCCTTGAGCTCCCTTCAATGTTTACTGCTTTCAGCTTGTGCAGATTTTGCCATCAGATGCTTCATGGTGCCGTGAAGAGGAGATTCCAAGGTTTTGAACCAGGGCACGGGCAGAGATGAACCAAAGGATGCAAGGTGAGGAGGGTCACAGCCCAATAGCCGGAAGCATCCCAATCACGTGTGCCAGCTGCCTCCACTTACCTGGGGCCTTGAGTTCAGCATCGATGAAGGTGAGCAGTTCCTGGCAGATGCTGCAGTAAGGAACAGGCCAGGTCAGGAAGCGGTGGTAGGTTCTGGCTGCCTTCAGAAGGAGATCTGAGTCTGGCGGGAAGTGTGGTGTCTAGGATAGCGGGAGCAACAAGCAGAGGACAAGGTCAGGAAGAACTGGAAGTTACCCCTAGGGAGTGAGTTACAGATGGGCAACATGGTGCCCAGGGGTGTTTCTGCTGTAAGAGTCTTGTGCTACCCACCAGACCAAAGCTCACCCACTGCTTGAGAGAGCCTCTTTGGAGAGCTGTCACCTTGGGGGTCATTCTATTAATAAATGGTGCCACTGCTGCCATTTGTGTTGGAGAATGGTCTTCAATGCTTAAACCACCTTTACTTAAATATCCTCACTGGAGGCAAATGTTGATTTTTTTCTGAGGGTGGATTGAGTCTATGCACACATTGGGTGCTGCCGGTCTCGTGAATACAGGCGGTGATCACACTGGGTGAAACTGACCACTGGGGTAAAAAAATGAGGTGGACATAGGATCTCTCTCATGGCTGTGAACAGATGGAGACAATGGTTCCTCCATGGGAGCCCAGAGATGCCAGGCGCAATGGCAGCCATGGAGATACTGGAGGGATGGCTGCTCTGAAGCCATCAGAAGGTTGAAACCCATCTCACATGTCAATGTTTGACCATTTCTCTGTCTGTGTTCATCCCCAGAGGTGTCAGGGCTGTGCCCCCGGCAGAGGTTGTGCTTCCCCCTCCCCCCGCCTCCCGTCCTGGCCCACCCCGGACTTACACAGAGGACAGTAGAGTAGAAGAGCAAGGCCAGGGGGGCGAGCAGGTCATAGGTGCCCTTCTCTTGGACCTGTGGAGAGGATGGGGGGTGAGGGGAGGCTCATTCACGGGGTGCAGGGCTCCCTGGGGCAGAATACAGCAGCGCTTTCTCATTCTAGTCTATCTTTCTTTTTCAAGTGAAAAGCAGTGTAACCACAAGACAAAAATTTGGAAAATAAAACTAAACACAAAAAACACTCACCATTTCCCCTCCCAAACCCAACCACAGCTATTGTTTCAATGGACTTTTCCTTACACCATTTTTTCCCTGTGTATTTTCTTCCACAAAGTTCTACGCATAGAGTATGTAGTTTTAATGTCTTCTATATATATATAGCATCATCATTGAATTTCAGTCTTACTACGTGGTCTCCGAGACCACCTTTCTTTTCCCTCCTGGTTATACATTTACCTCTTATTTGTGTTGTAAATATTTTTTTCCAGTTGGCTGTTTGTCTTTTAATTTTATAGATATTTTTGATGAATAGAAATTATAAGCGTCAACTTTTCCTTTATGGATTTTTGCTTTTGCATACGAGCATCACTTAAATGTTCATACATATTTTCTTCTTTTCTTTGAAGCTTCATTTTCTGAAATTTCAATCTTTTAATCCAACTAGAATTTCATCTGCTGTGTGGTGTGAATCCTACCATACCATACCATGCGGTACGGGAATCTTACTCTGTATTTTTCCAAATGTTTAGTCAATTTCCCCCTGCACCAGTTAATAAATCTTAATGATGCAATTTTATCATATATTACATTTTGTTTACACCCTTAGATAATGTTCATTATTTTTTTAGCTGCATAATATTCCTTCTGGTAGATCTCCATAACTTATTAGTTTCATTGTGGCCATTCAAGATTATATTCTCAGTATTTCACATGAACACCATTGCGTACATTCCTTCTTCTATAATTTGGATTGTTTATCTAGAATAGAGCTCAAGGAGTATAATCAACAAATCAAAGATTATAAACATACTTATGATCTTTGAGACATATTGCCAAGTCACCTTCCGAAAGGATTGTGCCATTTATAATATCTTGCATGTATGAAAGTACTACTTTTACCACACTCTTCCTGTACTGGTTATGGCCTTTTTTTTTGTTGTTAATTTGCTAGGCAAAATCTGTCTCATGGTTTCAATTTACATATATTGTATTATTACTGAGGCAACATTTTTTTCATATTTGTTTACAAGTTCTATTTATTCTTTTGTGAACTGTCTCTTTGATAGAGCCCACCACAGCACATATACATATGGGCACAGCACATGATTTAGAATTCTTGGGTCCACATGCTAAGGGTTTCTCAGCCCATTCTGGAGCTCATGGGGTTTGGAGACACAGAGAAAGCCCCTCCATGTCTTCTGCGTTGGACGACCTCAGCAGGCTCAAATTTAGCATTCTCCTTTTTATATTTCATAGATGACGTGTCCGCCACACCTTCCTGCGGCTCGGACCTTTCTATGAAAACTTCCCCTATTGCTATGTGGTGGTTGAGCCCTTATATTTGGGTTTAATTACACATTCAGCACGCCAGAGGTAGTTTAATTCTTCTGCGTTGGTTTGCTTAGGATGAGGGTGGAAAAGCACCAGGTAAATGGCAGCGCCAGAATTGTAACCTTGGGTGTCTTGATAAAACCAAAAGTTTCTTCTTATGGGGACAGCTAACTGAGGGGCAAAGTGACATGTTTTCCAACTCAGTCACGTATTTAAAATAATATTTTTTGAAAACACTTAAAAGATAATTCTCTATAAAAGAGCCCAAATCTTCTTTTGGGACTCACGGCTGTTCTGGGAGCCAAGCCCAGTGCAGCACTAAACACACTCCTCTTCTTTGTCATGAAAGCCCATTCATTGGACTGTCAGAGGAGGCTTCAGTTTACCTTTCCAATCAGTTTTCTCTTTCGTGTCTTTGTTTTCATGCATCCTTTTCAGGAAAGGAATTCAGCAAAGCATCCTCTTCCTTTCTAGTTAATACCCTGACCTACAAGCAAAGTCTGTCCTAAGCAGCAGCTTAAAGCAGGACCCTGGCCCGGCGCCGCGTGTTCTCACTGACGGGACACAGCCCTTCCTAGACGCTCTCAGTGCACAGGCGCTGCTGAAACACAAAACTCACGGGTTCCCAGGGCCTTTGCCAAGCCCCTCTGGGAGCCCAGGCACCCCAGGGCCGATGTCCTCTGGGACCTACTTCTCGACTCAACAAGGCCAACCCCAGCTCTGCCCTTCACCTCCTGCCTTGCCCTCACCTCTCGGGTTTTCTGCAGGATCTGCTCAAGGAGGATGAGGAAGTGGCCCGGGTCCCTGCTGACCAGCTCCTGCAGGCTCCAGCAGTTCAGACACAGCCCGGCTGGAAAGGGAGAGAGGCGAATGGTCAGTTCTGGTGTTTTCTGGCCACCCTCAGGCAGCGG
The DNA here is from genome assembly GCA_963574885.1 of Lepilemur ruficaudatus. Lineage (NCBI taxonomy): Eukaryota > Metazoa > Chordata > Mammalia > Primates > Lepilemuridae > Lepilemur > Lepilemur ruficaudatus. The sequence goes on from CAUYRT010080971.1 coordinate 21,134, forward strand.
CTATAGAGAAGGGGGTGGGGTCTACCCTGGGACCTTCCATTGTGAGATTGCACTGGAATATTCCTTTCTAAAGTAAGAGAGTCTAGGAGAAAATGCTGGACCAACACTCAACCCTACTGTGCCCCATCAAGACACGGCGACAAGTTTCCTATGCTGCCTATACAAGAGACACAAGGCTTAGAGACTCGGCCTGGGATCCCCTTTAGAAGCCAGTGAACTCGCCATGACTCTGCTGCCTGTGCCTCTGGAGAGCACTGGTTCTCCCAAACCTCCCCTGGCCTGGCTTCCTACGGGGGATGCTGGTACCTACAAGTGGCAGAAATGGATGGAAGAATAGAGTCGCCACAGCAAGCTCCACCCCAAGACACGGCACTGAGTCTGGGACAGCCACGGGGCTTCCCAGGACTGCCTGGCCATGGACTCCAGGAAGAGGAAGCTAAACTATTTATATTTTAAAAGCTACAATGAGCATTTTGTCACTCTGTAACTTCCCCAGACTTTCTTATTTTTTCAGTCTGTTTCACCACAGTCAGCAAGGGTAAACCCCTAAAAATTAAAGGGGTGGTCATGGCAGGAAGGGGTGTGCATGTGTGTGTGTGTGTGTGTGTGTGCGCGCCTGTGTGTGGGGGTCGGGTGGGGAGTGACAGCAGCAGGGGTGGAAGTGGGTTGACCTTGAACTTCATGGAGCTCAAGCTCCAGGCCCCCTCACACCCATGGGCTCCTTCCAAAGCCCTGGAGACTCCTAACAGTGTGTGTATGTGGTCATAGGTTTTGGTAAAATTTGCAGAAGTCAGATATTTTTGTATTCTTTTACTTAATGATGCCCTGCTCTCCCAACTCTACAAGCTTGGGCTCCATCAGGACCTGGGTAGGAGGCAAGAAGGAAAACTACCATTTATGGACAGCCTGCTATGCGCCTATACTATACGGTGCTGGCCTTTGCATACGTTATGTCCATTGAGGCTCCCCGCTCCCTTCAGGAAGGTGGTTCCTGTTATTATCATTCCCATTTTTATAGACAAGGCAAGTGGGGTCATGGGAGGGTAAGTGGCTTGCATGAGGTTGTACAACTGATGGGAGCTAGTTTATGACCCAGATCTGAGTAAATCCAAAGGCCAGGGAAACCTGGGAGGAGGTGACCTTTGATCTGAGAGCTGGACCAGAAGGAGCCAGCTGTATGCGGTCCCCAGGGAAGAGTTCCAGGCAGCAGGTGAAAGGTGCTAGAGTAGGGAGGAAGCAGGTATGCGCAAGGAGCAGTAGGTATCTATCTCAGGGAGCGGTTAGGGAAGCAAGTGAGAGACGGGCGTGAGATCTTTGCAAGCATAAGGAATCATCCCAACTAGGCACCCGCCTCCAGAGATGCAACCGCCCAGGCCTGCGTTTCTCGGTCCTGGGGAGTGGGAACATGGAGGCCTCCTGCTCCCTGCAGCTCTGCTGAGAGTCTCTCCTGTTCTACGGGCAAGAGGAGGATGGGGCTGTGGAGAGATCTAGAAACTAGTAAACATGAGAATTCTGGGGGGAGCCGTCCACGAATTCCCAGCTGCTCTTTGGGAACCAGCAGCTGCGGTATTTCTAAGCATGTTCAATACTCTCTTCGAGAAGCGAGATGCAGCCCTGAGCAGGATGAGGACGATATCATGGGAGAACGTGCTACACACACACTGAGGACTGGCTCTGCATCAGGTGCTGCGCCAGGCACCTCCCAGGTGAGGTCTAGGCACTTGCTCAGGACGGGATTTGAACCAGAAGCTTCCAGCTTCCAAGCCTGGGCCAGCGCCCACCAGGGTTTCCCTGGGCCCTCAGGATGCCTCCCATCTTCCTCAGACCTACCTGACCAGGAGGTGGAGCGGCAGCCGAGGCTGAGTCCATGCAGGCAGCGCTCCAGGGCGTGCTGGATGCGGTCCTCCGTGCATGTCGTGGCCCCAGGCTGCATCCTGAGTCATTGCCTGCGTGGGGGACAGATGCTGGTCAGCCTGTTGTTCTCCTTTCCCAGGGAGTGCCAGGCTGGGCAGCACCTGGTCCGGCAGGGCAGCTGCAAAGACAACGGGCACACACAGCCCAGCGCGACAGGCCTGCTACAGCTGCGGTGCTGTGAGTGCGGCCCCAGGGGCTTACCGCTGCCCCAGCATAGGAACGGCTTCACGGGTGGAGGCATCTGAGCAGCAGGATGGGACGAAGGTGTAGGAAGTCAGGGGTAAGTGACGGGAGCAGAGAGGCAGGCGGGGACCTGCCTGCGCCTCTGGGCAGAGGGGAGTGTTGCCAAGTGCCCAGGGAGTGGCCAGACCCCAGTGGGCTGGACAGGAGGACTCCGAGGGGAAAATCACAATCACCTGGGACGTTTTTTCTGAATTTCTAGGTCTGTGTCCTCCAAACCCCCAGGGATGGAGCAGGGAGCCTGTTCCTGAGCGGAAGGCCACAGGATGTGCTGAGGGGGGCTGTCCTCACATGTCTCCCCACCCCCACCTTGTCACAGCCACTGTTTGGGTGCCCAGGTCACAGGCACCTGTTTTCTTTTCTGCCCTAACCTCCACTCTGCCGTTTCCCTTCCCTTTCTCCGAGGCGTGGCAATGCTCCCAGTACCAAAGACGTGGCCCGGCCCCCTTCCGAGTCCTACTGAGGAGAGACTGGGGGGTGCTTAGCTCAGCTGGAAGGCCACTGAGGAGGGGGCCTAATGAGGGGTTTTAGCATGAGATGGGGACTGAGAGCTTCCAGCAGGACCAGCCCAGGTCTTGAGTTACATGTGAGGGTTCCCAGGTCCCTCGGGAAGCCGTGAGAGGCAGTGTGGCACAGTGACTAAGCCTGGCTCTGGCGTCCAACAGTCTTGGACTCAAATCTGGACTGTGATATTTGCTAGTCATGTGACTTTGGGCAAATTCTTTAGCTTTTCCAAACCTCGGTTTATTTATCTGTAAAATGGGGACAATGACAGTGCTAATCTCATAGGGCTGTCAGGAAGATTAAATGCCATACGGAGGCACTGGGACACCTTCCAGTGCACCAGAGCTACCGTGCTACACCTTTGCCATATTGCTCCTGCCCTCGGGACTCTCACTGCATTCACCCTGTCAGGGCAGACCCTTTCACTGGCCAGTCAGGCCACGTCTCAGGGAAGCCAAGGAAGCAGCGGCCCAGCTCTGTGGATCTGGAGACAACCGGGAAACCAGAAGAGGAAGCACAGGCTCAGAGCTGCGCCATGCAAACGACATGCAAAGAGATAACCCAGGTCCGGCACCAGCATTCAGCTCACGGAGGCCCCTCATAGGCAAATCCTCCTGCTTCCCCAGTCTGGGAGGAACCACCCGCCGAGTGAAAACCAAGCCCTTTGTGAGCTGCCCAGCCTCCCTCCACCGATGTCCCAGTGGGTCATGTGTTGTGAAGTGGGCTGGTGCAGCAGTGGGCACACAGGAGGCAGCATGCATGCCTCCTCCCTGTGGGTTTACTGACCACCTACTATGTGCCAGGCACTAGGGAGACAGCAGTGAACCAAGCAGGCATGCTCCTTGGGGGGAAACATAGACATTGAGCAATTTAATAGGCAAAGAAAGAGATGATCCTGGAAGGCAGAATATGCTATGAAGAAAGTATGGTGCTTGGGGGGGACAATGGGGCCCCCTCCTCTCTAGGGGGTGGGGAGTCAGGGAGGCCTCTCTGAAGAAGGGACATTTAAGCTGGATGAGGAAGCCAGGGGGAGTGAGGGAGGAAAGCGTTCCAGAAAGAGGAGGCAGCACGTGCCAGCGTCTGAGTGCAGGAATTAGCTTGCCAAAGACCCTAGAGCCCAGGGCCAGGGTGCTGGGCTGGCCTAGGACACAGATTAACCCTCCAGATCCCATGCCTTTTGGCTGTTGAAGTGGCCAGTTGAGTTCAGAAAATCTTTCACTTGTGATTCGGGACAAAGAATCTTGGGTGTTTCCATTAGCGGCACTTGGACATCCAAAGACATCCTTAGGCCCGTCCATGGAACTTTCCCAATTGACTTTGGGTCTTTTGTTTGCTAACTCTTCCACAGGTAGCCCAGCTGGCAAGTCCACGGACCTTGGGCCAGAATGGGCAGATTTCAGGTTTCGAGGCCCCTCCCCCACCTCAGGCTGTGCCAGTGCCTGGCACCGACAAGTGCCACGGGACGCACACCTGTGACGAGGCCTCACCCTCTGCCTTCAGTGGCAGCCCAGACACAAGACCGTCTCCAGCTCGGTCCTGTTCAGGCTCAGGGCTAGCAGCGCCTGCTGGGGGAGCTAGAACATTAGGCACTTTCAAAGGCATGAATGGCTGGTCCAGATGTCACCAACGCACCCTTTGTCCTCACAGGCTGATTTGTCCCCGGTTAACCTTGGGGCAGGTTCTTGGAGGGAGCTCAGCGGTCTCCCGGCAAGCCCTTCATTTCACAGCAGGGGAAGCTGAGAACCAGAGAGGGTAAAGGGCTTATTCAGGGCAGCCGGGGGTGGGGACAGAGCTGGGAGAAGTAACAGCAGTATAAACAGACAAGGGTATCAAGTAGGAGTTTTTCTGTATTCCCAGATTGTGGCTGAGGCCCAGCTCCAAGGACAAAAGGTGCTAAATGCGCTGCATTCTCAAGTTCCAGGAGCCACAGTAAGCTGTCAGGGATGGGGCTGCACCCACCCTGGTGGGCTTCCTGGCAGGTGTTAGCCCAGAACCGGCACAGCGACCCACTCAGCCCCATCATTACCAGCTTAGGAAGAGGAAAGGGATCTTTGACCATTCTGGAAGGCTCTTCTTTCTCTCCCCGAAGTTGAGGACAGAGGGGCTTTCAAAGAACCCCTTATACAGGGCCGGGCGTAGTGGCTCACGCCTGTAATCTAGCACTCTGGGAGGCGGAGGCCAGAGGATTGCTCAAGGTCAGGAGTTCAAAACCAGCCTGAGCAAGAGCAAGACCCCCGTCTCTACTAAAAATAGAAAGAAATTAATTGGCCAACTAAAAATATATAGTAAAAATTAGCCGGGCATGGTGGCGCATGCCTGTAGTCCCAGCTACTCAGAAGGCTGAGACAGAAGGATTGCTTGAGCCCAGGAGTTTGAGGTTGCTGTGAGCTAGGCTGACGTCATGGCACTCTAGCCCAGGCAACAGACTCTGTCTCAAAAAAAAAAAAAAAAAGAGAACCCCTTATACAATCTGGGGTGCCTGTCGGTGAAGGTGCTCCCACTCTGTTCCTCAGTCCACTGTCTGCTCAGCCAGCAAACTTGCTCACCCGCTCCTGGGCTACCTTTGAGCCACAGCAGGGCTGAACAAAGGGGTGGGAGGGACAGTTTGCAGGCCCACTGCTGGGCAAGTCAAAGACGTGCTCCCTGTCAGGGTGGCGGGTGGATACCAGGAACGAAAGCTAGGCTTGAGCCATTTTGGTGATACTTCCCCAGAGGGCCACCAGCAGGGTGAGGGAAACTTATTGGTAAGAGGCTGAAGGCTGGACCACCTTTTCGGGAAGCTGGAGGGGGCAGGATGAAGAGATGGGAAATTTGTGGCACAGAGAGGTTAAACAAGTTGCTCAAGGTCACACAGCTAGGAGGTGGCAAAATCAGGATAAGAACGCAGTCGATAGCCATACCACCCTGACTGCGCCTGATCTCAGAGGCTAAGCAGGGTCGGGCCTGGCTAGTACTTGGATGGGAGAACGCAGGGAGTCTGGGTTTTTAACCACTATTGTACGCTGCCCCTCAGCACAGTCAGGTGCAGTTACCAGAAGAAAAATAAAACCAATACATGTTGCTACCCCAACAAGTGAAGATTCAACTAACAAGATTCTGCCATAAGAAGTCTAGAATCCCAGTTGCTGGGGATCCTGAGCCCCACTGTGTCTGTCCACAGCAGCTGCCCAGCACAGACCTGCGTCCTCCAGAGAGAGGACCAGGGCTCACAGGAGTGTGCGCTGGAGAGTGGACACTGAGCCGCACTCTCTGGGGCTGCACTGTTGATGGCCACGGTGGCTCACAGGGCCTAGGAGTCTCTAGACTGCAGCGGAAGCTGCACTGAGCGAACTAGGTTTTAGGACACCTCTCCACCCAGCCCCCTGCTGCGATGGCCAAGCTGGTTATGCCACAAGGTGGGAATGAGTCACCCTGCCTTGCGTCCCACACTGTAACGGATGCACCGCAAGATGCAAATGACGTCCTCAGCCCTATCCTGAAAGGGGTCAGAATACAGTGTCCACAGAAGGGCGGGATACCCTTGGGGCATGGGGCAGAGCTCTGGTGTGCCAGCCTCGCTGGCATTCCGAGGGCATCTAGAGCTTGCCCCACGTTCTTAGAGACAGGACTTACCTGAGACACTGGGCCCTGGGAGCCGGAGGGAGGGGGTAGACGGAGCCCAGCCAGGGACCCTGAGCTGTGCTGCCCTGGGGTTACCCGGCACACGGCGACGCGCCTCGCCCCTTGGCATGCTTATTTCCGTCTGGTGAGTCAGTCGCCAGCCGTTTCTTGTGACTTGTCAGCAGAACCCCATGGCTTTGGGGCAGAGATGTGTGGGGAAGACAGTGACACCCCATCTCCCTGGGATGATGCCTTTTTTCAAAAGCTCAGCAAGCAAGGCATCCCCCTCCCCATCTCATTAAGAGGAGCTCCAGTTGTGAAATTCCAGCTGCTGCCAGGAATGCCCCCCAGCCCCCTACCAGTGGTGGGGTAGTGTTGAAACAGCCAACACGGGGCGGGCCCCCACCTCCAAGTTCCTCTTCTGAGCCAGTGAAGAGGACTCGTAGTCCTTACCGGGACCCTGCACAGGCCAGAGAGGCCTGGAGTAGGGGTGAGTCAGAGGGCACACATACTGCTGTGATCCCCACGGTGCAGGCGGGTCATCCTCCCTAAGGCTCAGGACTGGTCCGAGGAGTGAGCCCTGCCTGGGCCTGGCTTCCTGAGGCAGCAATCCCATGGTGCAGGGAGGAAGGCTGCTTTTCTTGGGGAGCTTCTCAACCAGTTTGAAGGGCAGAAGGAGAGGGCATCGCATGAGGAAGGAGGGGTGGGCCTCCAGGTTCTGGCTGGCACCCCACACTGCTTTCCTGGTGAACAAGCCAGAAATCTTCCGGGCCCGTGCTTTGAAGCCCTGGTCCCACAGGTGGGACTAAGAGAAGCACCAAGACACGTGGTTCTGGGCTGACCCCGCAGGCTTCCATTCTGGGTCACTCCTTCCTCTCCCCCTTCCTGTCCTCCAAGGCTCCAACCTCTCTTCTCTGCCCCAATCCCGTCCTCCTGACTGCATAAGACACAATCTCCAGTGACCTAAGTGAAGAAATTCTCACTCCAATACAGGAAGACTACACCAGAAACTCAAGAGGTTGGTTACCATGGGAGCTGGGGGTGGGAAAAGGGCCGATAGGATCAAGGAATGAAATGGGGACAGGGGAGGAGCGACCCTTCTCTGATGACACCTGTATGCACGGCTTCGACTCTGAGAACCTCGGCAGTATTTTCCATACCCCAAATCAAATAAATAATTCAGATCAACTGGGAGATGGAGGCAGGGGTCCAAAAGTGGGATACGAAACAATAGCACATTAACCCAACTATTGTAAATGATTAACATAACCACATTGAAGGGGTGAGGGAGGGAATGGAAGAACTAACCTAGCTAACTTTGGAAAATAGCATTTCGGCTGGATACTGTATGGCTAAAGAAAAAGAACTATATACAAATACTGTTTTCTAGATACTAAATCCATTTCCCATAGGGATATGGGTTGAAAATTCTGAAAGTTCTTTATGTGTGTTCTAGGATGCAACGAATAAGTAAATATATCGCAGACAATGAGAGCCAGTTTCTCCCTGTTGAAGAAAGCAGGAAGGGGGGCAGGCTGGGATGAACCTCGTGGCGTTGGACTAGAATTGGAGGGATCAGTATGAACTCATGGTTCCTAATGTATATACAGATAGATACATACAGAAATTTTTAAAAAGATGTGTGTGTGTGTACTCAAAAGGATTAATATACACACAGGCATATTTCCAGCTCTGTCTACAGGGGGAGACGATTATGTCCCCTTAGCAACAATCACATTCTAGTGCCCAGATCTTGGTTTCTAAATACCATTTTCCAATAAAATGAACCAGAGCTACTTAGAGAAATGGCTCGTCCTGGGATTGGGGCAGAAAATAGATGAGAGAAACCCGGCACATCTTGCAGTGCCAGAAAATAAGTCAACACTTAGAAAAGGACGGGAAATATTGAAGGGACACCAGAGCTAACTTGAAGGGGTTTCCAATGGCCACCGCTGGGGCAATTTGAACAAAAAATAAAGAAAGCAAGCACTGGATTATAATCCGTAGAATAAAATAAATATCCATGAGTCTATAGATAATTATAGATGATTGAATGTTATAGAAAATTGAATCAAAACATAAATGGAGGAGAAAGGATGAAAGAATTCCAATTAATAAATGTGGGAGGAATCAGAGAAATACAAAATCACCACTAGGCAGGCACCACAGTAGTAACTGTTGCAGACAAGATCCACCGATGGATGCTAAAATCTGTGGGTGAAAGTCTGAGGAGAAACAGGATATATGCACAGAGAGTATTTCCCCCCAATATTTACTACTTACAAAGGAGAAAATAATTTCACAGTGGAGAAACCCAACAGTTTCTCCACCTTCACCACATGGTCAAGGCTGACGACACCAGCAATGGATACATCACCATCACGTGTCCTCGGATACGGTGCACTAGGAAGGGAGGGACACACATCGTTCCTGTGGGGAGGTCTTGCTAAAAATGCACAACTGCAACCTAATCATGAAAAACCATCATTTGAAACCCAAGTGAGCCGGGCTCAGTGGCTCACACCTGTAATCCTAGCACTTTGGGAGGCCGAGGCGGGAGGATTGCTTGAGGCCAGGAGTTCGAGATCAGCCTGAGCAACATAGCAAGACCCCATCTCTACAAAAAATAGAAAAAATGAGTTGAGTGTGGTGGCGTGCACCTGTAGTCCCAGCTACTCAAGAGACTGAGGTAGGAGGATCGCTTAAGCCCAGGAGTTTGAGGTTGCAGTGAGCTATGATCACGCCATTGCCCTCCTCACACCTGGGCAACAAAGCAAGACCCTGTCTCAAAAAAAAAAAAAAAAATTGAGGGACAGTCTATAAAGTAAATGGCCAGTACTCACCAAAGTATCAAGGTCATAAAAGATAAGGAAAGACTGAGGAAGTATCACAGATTGGAGGAGACGAAGGAGAAACAAACTTTAAATGCAATGTGGGATCCTGGACCAGATTCTATAATAGACCAGAAAGGGAACATTAGGGGGGAAAATGCTCAAATTTAAATGAGGTCCATAATTTAGTTAATAGTATTGTGCCAGGGATCATTTCCTGGTTTTGATAACTGCACCGTGTTTATGTGAGTTGTTAATTAGGGGAAGCTGAGCGAAGGGTAGATGTGGCTCTAAGACCCATCATGTACTTACACAGCCTCGTACGCCCTTTCTGTATTTCCAGGCAGTCATGCCGTGCCTCACTGCCTCGCATGACCTTCGTTAAAGTTCCTATTTCTTACATAGACACAGGGGACAAGTGCCGGACTGGCTGCCCCCAAATCCCCTAACCTAAATTCCTAAACTGGAGCTGAGAATCTGGGGCTTTGGGGAGATCTGAGGGCTCTCTCTGACAATGTTTAAACCATGTTTTCATTTTAATGTCAATCTAGAGAAAACTCAAGTTAATATGTTCTGAAACATCTAGACGACCCGACCGCCTCATGACCAAATGTTACTAGGAGACGTCTCTGCCCAGTCTGCACTTGTGTCCATCACCATGTTGGTGTCACCTAAAAGGACAGGGCACACCAGATGTGTGCTTGGGGTCTGTGAGAGTTCAAGGTTGAGCACAATGAGCTACTATATGAAAAATATTGGGAATAATTCCTGGTACATAATAAGCATTCAATAAATGCTATTAGCTATCAGGGTGCTTTCTTCACACCTTTCTGCTGCCCAACTCCAGATGCCTTGGGGCCAAGAAATAAAACACTCCTTGGAGGATTCTGATGCACACTGTGGCTTGGAAAGTAATGTGATCTATTTTACATGCACATGCACACACATGTGCACACATGCACACACACACACTTGGCTCTAAGACTAGGAAGGCACATTAGGGACCATCTAGTGCAACCCTCCCATTTTACAGATAGGAAAATGGAGGCTCTGAGCAGAGAAGGAACTTACCCAGGTTCAACAGTGTTAAATATAGACGTAGACTCTGAACTTGGAAGCCCAGGATAGTCATGGCATCCTCTTGCCTAGACGAGGATCACACTCTGCTGCCCAGCAGTGAGTGACTTCAGCTCCTCTCCTCAAGGCTATTTTTGAAATCACTTTTCAGATTTCTGGCAGAGTTATTGGCCTGTTCAGATATTCAACTTCACATGTCAACTTTCCACATTTAGGTTTTTTGCCAATATCATTCATTTTAGTCTAGATTTCAAAATTTATTAATAAGGATGAGGAATTTCTACATAACTTTTACAATTACTTCTGAATCTGTAATTTTAGCTCCTCTCTTAATGTAAAATTATGTCTTTTTTAAACATACAGATCCAGATTTGTATTAAATATTTTTACATTATATCACAGTTCTTTAAATAATTAGTTTTGACATGTACTTTAAATGTAATAACTATGATAACAGCAGTAATTTTGGATAGTGGCTTTAGGTTTGATTTATTTCATTACTCACTGTTTTGTTTGGTTTTGTACTCAGTCATCCCTATACATGAGTTCTTTGTTTCGATTCATTTCTTGATTAGTTGGAGTATTTTGAGTAATTTCAGGACAGGCGTGTGGGTGAGGTACTTTCTGAGACTTTGTATGTCATATGTCTCAGGAAGTCATATTCAATCCTGCTCACGAATTACAGCTTTGCCAATTATAAAATTAGCACAATTCATAATTTTTCACCCTCAAAATGTTTATAGAGACCCAAGATAATCAACTGAAAAATGGGTATAACAAAGAAGAGAATTAGGTAAAATGATAGTGTACAAACTAATATAAAGATTAATATTATCCAACTAAACAAATAAAAATTATGTTGGGTGGGAAAAAAGACCCTACTCATAATAGCAACAAAAATAATAAAATTTTTAAAAACTTAAAAAATATGCAAGATTTTTATAAAGAAAACTTTTGAGGGACACAAAAGAAGGCAAAAGTAAAAGAGAATGAATATCCTGTTGTTAGAAAGATTCAATAGTATAAAGAATTAATTTAAAATGATCAAATACCTAAATGTAAAGAGCTAAAACTCTTAGAAGAAAAATAGGTGAAAAGCTTCATCACATTGGATTTGTCAAAGATTTCTCGAATATGATACCAAAAGCCCAGGAAACAAAAGAAAAAACAGATAAATTGGACTACATCAAAATTGAAAACTCTGCGCATCAAAGGATGCAATCAACAGAGTGAAAAGGCAAGCTACAGAATGGAAGAAAATCATTGCAAATCATAGATCTGATTAAGGGTTAATATCCAGAATATATAAAGAACTCCTACAGCTCAACAACAACATAAAACAAACAACTGATTTGTCAATTCTCTGTAAGTTTCAGCCTGGAGAATAGCAAGGAGAAAGGAAGGAAGAAAGAGAGGGAGGAAGGGGGGCAACTATTGAGTGGTCAATTGTGTCAAGTACTATCTGGCACTTTCATCTGACTATTAATTTAATAATCATAATCCAGCATAATCATGATTATTCACATTTCCTATAGCTCAGGAAGGGTAAGCCATTTATTCACTCATGTTCCTGTGATCATAGTTCCTGTGGCCTGAGCCCAAAGCCCATCTGAAGTTGGCCTGACTCCCAAAACCCACGTTCTTTCCTACATCGTGTTCATAGGAAATCATTCCCACTGTTTTCTAGACACTCTGAGTGTTCTGTTTCGCCTCCGTGGTATGATTTGAGGCTTCCAGGGAAAACGTCTTGCACAAAAATTGCCTGAATTTCCATTGTTAGTGATTCATTCTCCATTGGTAAGGGCTGCTCACTTCCTCCGTCCTAACTTATTTTTCAAGACGTTAAGATTCCTGGAGGGTCATTTAGCCAGCAAATGAGCCTATTACCACAGAGACAGTGCCCAGTGGGCAGCAGAAGTACTCTGGGGCCAGGAGAGGGAGGAAACATGGAAAGGTAGGTGGCGATGGCTGGGGGTGTGGGGAGGGCGGAGGATGAAACAAGTGTGCAAAAAGGGAGAACCACCAAGGAAGCCGAGACAAGCCTTTGCCCACTTCCCAACTTTGCTCAGGCCTTTCCTTACCAAGGAACGCTCGGGAAGACCACAGTTGTGGTAAAGGCCAAGAAGCAATCGGGCGAGGATTGGGGAGGGGAAGGAGAAAGACGCTAACATGAGCATAGCGCATAAGTCTGGGCCAGATGCTGTGCTTAGGGCTTGAAGCGCACAATGTCATTTATTCCAAACAACCCTGTAACACTCTGAACACACAAAGATGAGTGGTGGCTAAAAGACTTTCCCAAGGACACACAACCAGCAAGTGGCATCGGATGAATTTAAACCCACTTCTGTCTGACTCTCCTCTACCCAGGTAGAGTAGTGAAAAGAAAACAGGATGCATGACGTTGCCTTCCTGTATAATAATTATGATAATGGCAGATAATACTAATTGAGAGTTTATGATGTGCCAGGCACTGTTCTAGGTGCTTTCAATGAATTAATTCGTTAAATCCATGTGAGGTAGCCACTCCTTAACCCCCATTTTACAGATGCACAGACTGAGGCACAGAGCATTCTCTTAGCTAAGCGAAATTTGTCCTGAGCAAGTTAGCATGTCTGTGCACGTAGAGGAAGCTGTAATGGAGCCAGAGACGGACAAACTGAAGTCATTGCCAAGATGGGAACCAGAAGATGCTATAACAGTTTGCTCAGTGTAAACTCCAGGCAGCAGCCCAATTCTCTGGGCCCCTGGGGTAAACCACGGGCATGTGGCACTGGAGACTGTTTAACCTAGCCATTTTCAAACGCAGAGCCTATCTTGTTTGTTAGCAAATGCTCGCAGGAGAATAAAGCGGCAAATGAATGTAAATGTAGAAACTCAAGGGAGGCCAATTACACATTTATTGGCAACTTTTGGGTTTTTCTGGATGTGGCAGAAGACTGTGGTGTGACAAATTGCGTTCATTACAGGGTCCTCACTTTCAACAGATAGAATCACTTCCAGTTTGTGAAACAGACATGAATATTTCCTGGTTTGGAGCAGAGCAGATTTTGCTCCTTCCAGAGCACTGTGACTTCCAGATGCTTCACGATCAGGGATCAGTTTGGGACGGGCTGGTCTAATCCATATCTCTCCCCTTGCACAGGTCTTCTCCCTCCCAGAGTGACAAACCGGTCACCACCCTGTCTTCTCTCCGTTAATACAACAGCAATGCTCTTTGACATCAGCTTACCTGTGTTCTCTAGTCTCTTCTTTTTACTCTTTAAACTCTTGCCCAGTTATACAAGACAAACCTCTCGCCTTCTCCCTCTCCATCCCATTCATGAATATGGTTTCTTAGTGCAAGCGAAACCTCCCTGACAAGAAAACAAATCGTCAGGGCTTGTGGACAGAACTGAAATCAGACACTCCTCACGATACTTGGCCAGGTGTGGTTTTTACAACTTTTTATGAAACAAACACAGATTTCAAAAGTCCCTGTTCAGTGCAGTCTAGAACTCTCTAGAGCTCTAAGGGACCATTTTCTATGACCTTAGGGCTTCAGGCACTGATGCAGTCTCTCCCAGCTTCCCACCAAATATTTTATACATATGCATTTACATACACACACACGCATACAGTCCGAGCTGAAAACCCACACCGACAGGCCAGCATCAGGGATTGACATTATGTCTAAATCAGATGGAAATGGACTAAGGAAATCCAGGCTTCAGAGGGGAGAACAAGAGCCCTGCTCGGTCCAAGTTGTAGCCCTTTCTGACTCCAGTGGAGAGGTGTGGGCTGCAGCTCTCTATTTGGGAGCTCACGGAGTGCAGTGGTGGCTGGGGCTGTGAGCTGTGTGAAGACAAAAGAGTGGGGAGCCCAGGGCTCAGCCCCAGGGCATCCAATGTCAGGAGCTGGCACAGCAAGAATCACCAAAAGGACACGGAGAAGATGCAGCTCATGGACGGCAGGGGAGCACGACAGCACGGAACCCAAAACAAGCGTTTCTCAAGGAGGGAGTGTGGATGGCTGCTGCAAGAGCCACAGCGTGAAGGCAGCAAAGTGGCCTCTGCTCTGGTGACACGGTGACACCAGTGTCTGCGTCTGGTGACACGGACAGTTGGGGTGACCACAGAAGAATAAGTGTCGGGCGAGAAGACCCAATGGAACAGGCCAAGGCGAGAAAGGGAGGGAACAGAGAGGCAACTCCTTTGGGATGTTCTGCTTAGAAGAGTTGGGTTTTATGAGATGCCCCAAGATCCTTCTATTAGGTTCCTTTTTGTTTTTCTTTACCTAGCACCTTTCATTTATGGCCATTGTGACTGAAGAACACCAAAATGCTTCCAATCTTTTAAAAAAATCTACATCTACATCTAAAGAAAAACTGTCCCATATGGTTACATGTCAAAATATTAATAGCAATTGTCTCTGAGAAGCAAAATTTCACATAAGTTATATTTTTTCTGTAGACACTTTTTATAATAATACATATTTTACACCTTGTTTTTTATCATGCAAATAATAGGTGTCAGGTATACAAAAATTAGAAAATGGTTCTGGGAAAGTGGAATAGATGCACTTTTCCCTATTCCTATTGAAGTACAGCCACAAGCCCTGGACATTATATATAAAAGCAATATAATAAACTCTGAAAGGCAGAGAGAAGGCAGACGGGCCGGGGACCTTGCAGACAAGGAACAACACAGTTGCAAGTTCCCTGGGATCTCTTTTTGCCCCATATTCGAGACTTGGAGCTGAAGAGCCAGCAACCTGAAAAAAATAATGAATGCAGATAAAAAAAAAAAAATGCCCCACCAAAAGCCTGCTCTCTCTAGCCAAAGGATGAGGAAAAAGGCAGCTTCGCAAGACATAACTTTTAGACAAGATTGGGCACTTTCAGGGTGGTAGGGCCGTAGACAGACGTAACTTTTAGATAACTGCTCTATTCCAGCCCAACTCCACAGAAAAAATTGTGGTGCCACCTCCGCCAGCAAAGAACAACTTAGAAACTTAGATTTCCATGCTGGCCAGGCTATAATAAGGTTCCCCAAACTCCCCACCATGGGCAGTGTCTGAGAAAGCCAAGTAGAGAGTCTTCCATCCCCACTGGTGGTAATGAGCTCCCTCCCACCCCACGGTGTCAGTGGACACCACTGGGGAGCCTGGACTTCCCTCTCTACCCCCCATTGGGATGGTGTCAGAGGAAGCCTAGAGGGGAGTCAGGACTTTCACTACTGCCCAGAGTAAGGAGGCCGTCCCCCCGCACCCTGCTGTGGTGACACTGGAGCAGTAAGGACACACTCCTGCCCCTTCTAGCCTGAGAGGCATCAGCGGAGGCCTAACAGGAAGCTGGACTCCGACTTTACCCATTAAAACAAGAAGCCCCTCCTTAGTGTCAGTGGAGGCTGAGGGTGGAGCCTGGACTTCCACCCCCATTGGCAGTACTGAGGCAATGCCCCCTCTTCCCTTGCTGGAGAACTGTTAGAAAAAACCAGCCAAAACATAAGGTTAAAATAAGATCCAGAGCCTCCTAACTCTTACAACACCCCAAATGTTCAAATTTCAATCAGAAATAACTTGTCACATCAAGAACAAGGAAGATCTCAAACTCAATGAAAAAACAAAACTATAAGAGATGCCAACACCAAGAGGATGGATTTTTTAAATTATCTGACAAATATTTTAAAGCAGCCATCAGTCAAAATGCTTCCATGAGCAATGATAATGTCTCTTAACACAAATGGAAAATAAGAAAGTCTCAGCAACAAAATAGAAGGTATAAGTACTAAGTGGAAATTTTAGAACTGAGAAATAAAAGAGCTGATATAAAAAACTCATGAATGGGTTCAACAGCAGAATGGAGGGGACAAGAGGAAAGAATCAATGAACTTGAATATAGAACAATAACATTACCTGATCTGAACAACAGAGAGAAAATGAAGAAAAATGAACAGAGTCTCAGGGACCTGTGGGACTAAAACAAAAGGTCTAACATTCAAGTTATTGGAGTCCCAGTGGGAGGGGAGAAAGAAGGCAGGGCTGGAAAAGTACTCAAAGAAATAATGGTTGAAAACTTGGCAAATTGAGCAAAATACATAAAACTACAGTTGCAAGAAGATGTGCGAACCATAACCAGGATAAAGCCAAGAAATACACACCGAGACTCATAGTCAAACTTCTGAAAACTAAAACCAAAGAAAAATCTTGAAAGCACAAGAGAGAAACAGTGCTTTACCTTTGAGGAAATATAATTTGAATGACAGAGTATTTCTCGCCAGAAATCATGAAGGCGAGAAGGAAGTGGAACAGTATCTTTCAAGTGCTGAAAGAAAAGAACTGTCAACCCAGAATTCAATAGCCAGCAAAACATATCCTTCAGGAATGAGGGGGAAATCAAGACATTCTCAGATGAAGGAAAACTAAGAAAATCTGTTTCCAGCATCCCTACTCTAAAAAAATGGCTAAGGGAAACTCTCTAAACAGAAAAAAGGGTGATAGAAAAAAATCCTGCAACATTGGGAAGAAAGAATAAGGTAGGCAAAAAAATCTGGGTAAATACAATAGACCTTCCTTCTCCTCTTGAGTTGTATAAATTATGTTTCATGGTTGAACCAACCATTTGCTGTCTATAGGAAACTCACTTCAAATATAATGATATAGGCAACTTGAAAGTAAAAGGATGGGAAAATATATATCATGCAAACATTAATTGAAATAAATCAGAAATGGCTATATTAATGTCAGATAAAGTGGAATTCAGAGCAGATAAAATTCCAAGAAACAGAGAGGGACTCTACGTAATGACAAAAGGTTCGGTTCATTAAGAATACATAGCAATCCAAAGAGAGCTGCAAAATATGTGAAACAAAAACTGACAGAATGGAAAGAAAAAATAGACAAATTCATAATTACAGCTGGAAGCGTCAACATTTCTCTCTCTCAACAATTGACAGAACAAAACTGTAAATAATATAAAGAACTATAAAGAAAATCAACAGTACCATCAACCAAAAAGATCTAATCAATATTTATATAACACTCCACCCAATAACCGCAGAATACACATTCTTTCTAAGTATCCATGGAACGCATAACAAGATAGACCATTGTGCCTTAAAACCAACCACAATTTCAATTATTTTAAAATAACTGAAATCATAAAGAGTGCATTCTAGGGCCACAATGGAATCAAACTAGAAATCAATAACAGAAAGATAACAGAAAAGTCTCCAAACACTTGAAAACCAAACACACTTCCTAATAATCCATGGGTCAGAAAGGAGTCTCAAGGGAAATCCAAAAATTCAGTGAAGGAATTAAAATAAATACACAATGTATCAAAATTTGTAGGACACAGCTAAAGAAGTTCTCTGAGAGAGAAATGTATCCAATACATACATTAAAACTACTATATAGCCTAGAAATTGCACTCCCAAGCATTTATCTCAGAGAAATAAAAACTTATGTTCATACGAAAACCTGTATATAAATGTTTATAGCAGCTTTATTTGTAATAGCCCCAAACTGGAAACGACCCAGGTATTTTTTAATGGGTGAAGGTTCAATAAACTGTGGCACATCTAGACCATGGACTACTACTCAGCAACAAAAAGGAATCAACTGGCCAGGTGCGGTGGCTCATGCCTATAATCCCAGCACTTTGAGAGACCTAGGCAGGAGGATCGCTTGAGCCCAGGAGTTCAAGGCTGCAGTGAGCTATGATCACACCACCGCACTACAGCCTGGGTGACAGATGAGACTCTGTCTCTAAAAAAAAAAAAGGGAAAGAACTGTTGATACACACAACCTGGATGAACCTCCATAAAATTACGCTGAATGAAAAAATCCAACACTAAAATGTTGCATACTCTATTATTCCATTTATATAACATTTTTGAAATGGCCAAATTATAGAAATGGAGAACATAGTGGTGGTTGCTAGGGATTAAGGAGGTGGTCGGGGCAGGAGGGAAGTGGGTGTGGCTATAAAAGGGCAACATGAGGGATCCTCATGGTGGATGGAAATAGTCTGTATCTTGACTGTATCAATGTCAATATCCTGGTTGTGATATTGTGCAATAGTTTTGCAAGATGCTACCATTGGAGTCAACAGGGTAAAAGGTACATGGGATCTCTATTATTTCATATAACTACATATGAATCTACAATTATCTCAAAATTTAAAAGCCTCATTAAAAAAACAAAAATTAAAAACCTTGAGCAGGTAAGTTTAAAACATTAAAAGATAAGCTTTAAAACCACCCAGAATAACCACTGGCAATATTCTGATCCCTATCCTTCTAAAATTTTTACTTTTTAAAAATCACACGGATCACATTTAAATATACCTATCTCATAAAAGAGTTGATATTCGAGAGTCTACCCAAATGAAGGGGGACTTTCACCACCAGATATGAAGGAATAATTGGCACTGGACTTGGCCTCCTTCCACAAACAACTGGAAGAGTAGCCAAAGCAGCTGAAGCGGCTGTTGGACAACAGGCAGCACAGGACTGTGATCCCTGAGCAAAGGAAACACACAAGGTGAGTTTTCAGTTCCCCTGGCTTTCTGCTGGAAGGCACCTCCCAGAGTGTGGAGCACACAGGTAGAACCCAAGCAGAGCACAGAGGTCTGTGCTCTGTGCTTTCTGAGTTGAGGAGACAGAAACTGGAGTTCAGAGATCCTGGGATGGCTCGAATTTGTGGGGCAGGAAACTGGAAAAGAGGGAGATGGGAAAAAGAAAAGCTCAAGAAGTCTGCATAGGAGTTTTCTTGAGACTTCGGCTGAATACTAAACTGTGCATGGGCAGGGAAAGACCTTGTGAAGCCTGGAAGAAATAGCTACTGGAGAGCCTGGAGTGGAATAGAGGTTCTAGAAGTTGCACAGTGCTGGGACGCACTGAGTTTCCAATCAGCCAGAGTGGACGAACAACACTGGATGCCTCAGGCACTCAGTTGAGATCCCAGACAGGCAATGATTGAGGGCAACTCTAGCTCTTGAGTAAGGGCACTCAGACACATACTAAGCTTCAAGAAATACTTGAAAGGATTCTGTTTATCCATCTATACTTTAACTGCCTGCCAGAATAAAATTCAACATTCTTTAAAGGAAAACAACAAAATCCAGACTCTCAACAACCTGGCATCCACAGTGCCCCAAATAAATTAAAGACATTTAAGACAAAAAGAAGCTGAGAAAATTGTCACCAGCAAATGTGCACTATTAAAAATGTTAAAGTTACTCTATCAAACATTTAAGAAAGAAATAGTATCAAACTCTTTTCATAAAATAGAGGAAGCAGAAACACTTCCCAACTCATTTGTGAAATGCTGATATCAAAACCAGACAAGAACACTACCAAAAAAAGAATATTCCAGATAAATATCTCTCATTTTACATCTCAAGATGCAAAAATCCTTAATAAAATAATTGCAAAGGAAATCTAACAATATATAAATATTTCTAAAATAAGAAAAATATACAAAAATCTCAAATGGGATTTACCTCAGGAATGCAAAGTTGCTTTAACTTTCAAAAATTAGTGTAATTCATCACATTAATGAAATAGAGGAGAAAATCACATGACCACTTAATAGATGCATAAAAAGTGTTTGAAAAATTCAACACCCATTAATAAAAATTCTCCGTAAACTTGAAATAGAAGGGAAATTTCCTCAGACTGATAAAGGATGTTTATTTTAAAAAATCTATAGTGAACATCATGCTTCAAAATGAAAACTGAAAACTTTTCTCCTATTATTGGGAACAGAGCCCAGATGTCTGCTCTCACCACTTCTATTCAACACCCTACTGGAGGGCACAGCCATTGCCATGAGGCAAGGAAAAAATATACAAATTAAGAGGAAGAAGTGATGCTGTCTTTATTCTCAGATGACATGATTGTGTATATAGGAAATCCTAAAGGAATCTATTAAAAACTACTGTAAGAGAATTTATCTAGGTTACAGGATACAAAGTCAATATAAAAAATCAATTTTATTTCTATATATTAATAATTACCAAATTAGAAAGCAAAAAAAAATGTTAAATACCATTCACAATAGCACCAAAAAACTGAAATTCTTAAGGATAAATTTAACAAAAAATATGCAAAACCTCTAACTTTGAAACTACAAAACATTGCTAATATAAATCAAAGAATAAATGGGGAAATATACCATGTTCATTGGTCAGAAGACTCAATATTGATATTATGTCAATTTCCCCCCAAGCTGATCTACAGATTCAGTGCAATCCCAATCAATATCTCAGCAGGCTTAAAAACATAAAAATGCTCTAGCACTTTGGGAGGCTGAGGAGGAAGATTGCTTGAGTCCAGGAGTTCTGGACCAGCCTGACCAAGAGCAAGACCTTGTCTTTACAAAATATAGAAAAATTAGCCAGGCACAGTGAGGCATGCCTATAGTTCCAACCACTCAGGAGACAGGAGGAGCCCAGGAGTTTGAGGTTGCATTGAGCTATGATCACACCACTGCACTCTTGCCCAGGTGACAAAGGGAGACCTGTCTCAAAAAATAAAATAAAATAAAAATGGACAAACGTTCTAAAATGTGTATGGAAATGCCAAAGACTCAGAACAGCACTGAAACAGTTTGGAAAAAGAAGGACAAAGTTGGAGGATTCATGCTATCTGACTTCAAGATGTGCTCTAAAGCTACGGTGATCAAGACAATATGGTACTGACAATGTAAAGACAAAGATATAGATCAATATATCAACACAATTTTTGGAAACAGATCACCACTTACAAGGTTCATTGATTTTCAACAAAGACACCAAAGCAATTCAATCAAAAAAGCCATCTTTTATGAAATGGCATTGGAACAACTGGATATCCATATGGAAAATAATAAAATTTACTTAACCCATGTATCACACTGTATACAAATATCAATTTGACATGGACTACAGTTCTGTATGTAAAAAGCTAAAACTATAAAGCTTCTGGAAGAAACACAGGAGAATATCTTCATGATCTTGCAGTAGGTGAAGATTTCTTAGGACATAAAAAGGATGAAAGAAAAAATTGATAAATTGGACTTCATCAAAATTTAAAACTTCTGCTCTTTGAAAGATACCATAAAGAAAATGAAAAGGCACAGACTATGTCACAATGCATATATACCTAACAAATGATTTATATTACAGAATTGAACAGACACTCAAAAAAGACAGACACAGCAGGTCCTCAAATAATGTCGTATCTTACAACGTTGGTAAGAAAAAAAGTCAATTCCCAGCTGGAGCCATTGTCTGGCAAGTTCTCCCCACGTGTGCATGGGTTTTCTCCAGGTCCGCCAATTTCCACCCGCATCCCAGAGCTGTGCATGTTAGGTGAATTGGTGTGTCTGCATGTCCCCTTCTGAGTGAGTGCAGGTGTGTGTATGAGTGCCCTGCAGTGGGGTGGCACCCTCTCCGGGGTGGGTTCCCACCTTGCACCTTGAGCTGCTGGGACGGGCTCCAGCCACCAGCAACCCTGAACTGGAATAAGCGGCAAATGATTATCTTACTTGTTATTATTAATCTTTCTTAATGTATGTATAGCTCACATTTATTTCAATGTTTAGTATTAGAAATGTTTTGGGTCTTTATTTGGAAGTTTGATGATGTTTTTGTGACCAGAAGTATGCCGTAGGAGCTTAACGCTTATTTATATCAATTAGCCTATGGGAAAACTGGTTTCATTTTACATTGTTTTGCTTTAGATTGCAGTTTCCAAGAACTGTTGATGACGTTAAGTGAGGACTTACTGTATTTCACAAGTGGCCAATAAACACATGAAAATATAATCATCATGCGTCATCAGGAAAATGCAGATCTAATGCCACAAGGAGATGACCCTCCACTAAAATAGCTAAAATCAAAAAGATTGACTGGACAAGTTGGTAAGGATGTGGAGCAACCATACATTATTGGTGGAATCATAAAATGGTACAACTTTGAAAAGTTTGGCAGTTTCACAAAGTCAAACAATTACTTGCACTTTTGACCCAATAATTCCATTTCCTTACCCAAAATAAATGAAACTGTATGTTGACAAAAAGACCTGTGCAATGTTGTTCATAGCATTAATGTCCATGATAGCCTCAAACTGGAAGCCACCTGAGCTATCCATAGGAGAATGGATAGAAGTATTTGGTATACTCACACAACGGATTACTATTTAGCAATACAAGGAGTATCAAAGAATGTACTACTATTACACGTAACAGCATGGACGAAAACCAAAAACATGTCGTATGAGTGAAGCTGGACAATAAAAGATAGATACTCTATGGTTCCATTTACGAGAAGTTCTAGGCTGGGCGCGGTGGCTCACGCCTGTAATCCTAGCACTCTGGGAGGCCGAGGCGGGTGGATCGCTCAAGGTCAGGAGTTCGAAACCAGCCTGAGCAAGAGCGAGACTTTGTCTCTACTATAAATAGAAAGAAATGAATTGGCCAACTAAAAATATATATAGAAAAAATTAGCCGGGCATGGTGGCGAATGCCTGTAGTCCCAGCTACTTGGGAGGCTGAGGCAGGAGGATCGCTGGAGCCCAGGAGTTTCAAATTGCTGTGAGCTGGGCTGATGCCATGGCACTCTAGCCCGGGCAACACGGTGAGACTCTGTCTCAGAAAAAAGAAGTTCTAGAACAGGCAAAAAAACTAATCTGTGGTGAAATAAATCAAAATGGTTGTTGCCTCTGGAAGGGACAGAGAGAGCTGACCAGGAATCGGCATGAGGGAATTTTCTGGGCTGATAGGAATATTCTTTTGGTTGTTTGTTTGTTTGTTTTTGAGACAGGGTCTCACTGTATCACCCAGATTGGAGCTCAGTGGTGTGATCACAGCTCACTGCAACCCCGAATTCCTGGGCTCAAGCGATCCTCCCGCCCAGCCTCCAGAGCAGCTGGGACTACAGGTGCACGCCACCATGCCCCGCTAATTTTAAAATGTTTTGTAGAAATGGGGGTGTCACTATGTTGCCCAGGTTGGTCTTGAACTCCTGGCCTCAAGCAATCCTCCCGCCTGTACCTCCCAAAGTGCTAGGATTACAGGTGTGAGCCACTGCACCAGCCAGAAACAGTCTATATATTGACAGGAGTACGAGTTACATAGGTGTACAATATGTATTTTTTTATAACTCATCAAACTGTATGATCAAACTGTACATTTCACTGAATATAAATCATACCTCAATAAAAATATTTTGTGAAGAGTCTTTGCAATATATGTAAGTGTGTAGAAGAAATCTTAAAAGTTTTTCTTAGCTTTGCCATCTTCCTGTACCCTTTTCCCTTCTCAAACACACACACACATTCTTCCCCCCAGCTTGGACTGTTACCCTTCCAGGCCTTTGTTTTGTTTTTTTGTTTGTTTGTTTGTTTTGAGGCAGAGTCTCACTCTGTTGCCCGGGCTAAAGTGCCGTGGCATCAGCCTAGCTCACAGCAACCTCAAACTCCTGGGCTCAAGCGATCCTTCTGCCTCAGCCTCCTGAGTAGCTGGGACTACAGACATGAGCCACCATGCCCAGCTAATTTTTTTTCTACATATTTTACTTGGCCAATTAATTTCTTTCTATTTTTTGGTAGAGATGGGATCTCGCTCTTGCTCAGGCTGGTCTCGAACTCCTGAACTCAAATGATCCACCGGCCTCGTCCTCCCAGAGTGCTAGGATTACAGGCGTGAGCCACCACGCCCGGCCCTTCCAGGCCTTTGTAATGCATGTGCACACACACATATTCACTTGGACACATGCAGGTTTGTTTGGTTTTTTTTTTTACATAAATAGCATGTACATTGTTTTATGCAGAGTTGTCTAATTATATATCATTCCCTCCCAGCCCCCTTAAATCTTTCCAGTGGTTTTTCATTGCCTTGGGACAAAGCGTAACACCCCCCAACACAGAGGTCTGGGCCCTTCCTCCCTGGCCCATCTCATCCTTTGCCTTCACTCTCCATAATAATCTTCTTCTTGTACGTGCTCCCTCTCCCTGGAACATTTCCCCTCCTTTCCCTGCTTCTGGTCTGAATCCTAACATGCCTTCTTCTATCTTCCATTCACAGGTCACTTCTTCAGGGAAGGCCTTCTGACCCCCAGGCAGGGCTGGGTGCCCTCTCCCACCCTCTCAGCTCCCAGAGCCTCTCTGCTTCCCCTACACCTGTGTTGTAACTGCCTGCTTCCTCTACTGGGCTTTCAGCTCTGACGACAGTGGCCCTCTGCCATGCTAAATGTTCTAATTAACCACTCCAGCACCTGGCACAGGGCCTGGGCAGAGTCTCCCTGGACGGTTACGTAAGTGTGCAAACCGAAGTCCCACCCAAACGTGTGCCCGAGATGTTATGGCCATATGAGCAACAGGGGGTATTACTCATGCCTCCAGGGGAAATCACATCTATTGTAACGTCCCAGTGAGTCAGTCTTCCGAGGTGTTGAACAAGTTGTTTTTGGCCACCCACAGTGTGAGCCGGTTGCCTGGGAGACCTCCTTCCTTCTGTATTTCCTCTGCCAAAGGCCAAAGGAAGATTCGGGTCAGAACCTAAGCTTCCTGGGAGCCAATCCTAAGACAATTTATGGTGCTATTAATTTCTTTCTTTCTGTACATCATGCCCTCCTCTCACTCCGTCCCCGTGCTATGAAGGCAACCACCTGGGGAAGGTTTATGGCAGGAAAGTGAACAACCCTGAGCTCCTGGACAGCTCCTGGCAAGACGGGGCTCAGAACTGGATTTCAGATGATGTAAAAAGATAAATGAGTATTTCTTTTTTTTTTCTCCCTTTATGACTTTAGTTCTTAAAACAGTTTAGGTTTACAGAAATACTAAACAGAAAGTATAGAGAGTTCCCATATACTCCCTGTCCTCCCCCTCCCGCCCACAGTTTCCCCTATTATTAACATCTTCCACTAGTGTGGTGCATTTGTTAAAAATAATAAACCAATATTGATACAACAGCATTAACTAAAGTCCACAGTTTACATTAGGGTTCCCTCTTTGTGTTCTATAGTTCTATGGGTTTTGCCAAATATATAATGTCATGTATACACTGTTGCAGTATCATACAGAACATTTTCACTGCCCTAAAAATCCCCTAAACTCCATCTATTCATTCTTCTTCCTCCAGCCTCTGGCAGCCACTGTTCTTTTTTACTGTCTCCATAGTTTTTTGCCTTTTCCATAATGTCACATAGTTGGAATTATACAGTACATAGCCTTTTCAGACCAGCTTCTTCCATTTAGCAATATGTATTTAAGGTTCCTTCTTGTCTTTCCATGCTTTAATAGCTCATTTCTTTTTCTCACTGAATAATATTCCATTGTATGGATGTAAATAGTAAATCTTGAGTCATTAGTGTCAGTCTTCTAACTTTATTCTTTAATATCATGTTGTTTGTTCTAGATCTTTTCCTTTTCATATACACATTAGAATAAGTTTGTCATTATTCACAAAGTAACATGGGGTTTTGGTTGGGATTGCATCAAATCTATAGATCAAGTTGGGAAGAACTGACATCATAACAATATTGAGCCTTCCTATCCATGAACATGGAATGCCTCTCCGTTTATTTAGATTTTCTTAGATTTCATTCATCAGTTTTGTGGTTTTCTCATATAAATCTTGTTAGATTTATACGTGAGTATTTATATTTTTTGATGATGTTACTGTAATGGTATTATATTTTTAATTTCAAATTCTAATTGTTCTTTGCTGGTATGTGGGAAAGTAATTGGCTTTTGTATATTAATCCTGTATTCTGCCATAATTGTATATGGCAGTGCTCCCCAGTTCCAGGAATTTTGTTATTGTTGCTGTTGATTCTTTGGGAATTTATACGTAGACAATCATGTCATCTATGAACAAAAGTAGTTTTATATCTTTCTTCAGAATCTGCATACCTTTTATTTCTTTTTCTTGTCTTTTTGCATTAGCTAGGACTTCTAGTATGATGTTAAATATGTGTAGTGAGAGAAGACATCCTTGCCTTGCTCTAGATCTTAATGGGAAAGCATCCAGTTTCTCACCACACTTATGTATGATGTTAGCTACAGGTTTTTTGTGTATGCTGTTTATTAAGTTGAGGAAGCTCCTCTCTATTCTTAGTTTGCTGAGAATTTTTATTCATAAATGGGTGTTGGATTTTTTTCAAAATTTTTTTCTGCATCTACTAATATGATAATATGACTTTTCTTCTTTAGCCAGTTGATGTATTGGACTATATTAACTGAATTTCTGATATTGAATCAGCCTTGCATACCTGGAATAAATCCCTCTTGGTTGTGATCTATAATTCTTTATATACATTGTTGGATTCAATTTGCTAATATTTCATTGAGAATTTTTACATCTACGTGCATGAGAGATAATGGTCTGTACTTATCCTTTCTTGTGATATCTTTGTCTGGTTTTGATATTAGAGTAATGCTGGCCCCTAGCATGAGTTAGGAAGCATTCTCTCTTCTATTTTATGGGACAGATTGTAGAGAATTGGTATCATTTTTTCTTTAAATGTTTGGTAGAATTCACTAGTGAAACCCTCTGTGTCTGATGCTTTCTGCTTTGGAAGGTTACTAATTATTGATTCAACTCCTTTAATAGATACAGGCCTATTCAGATGATCTATTCTCCTTGTGTGTGCTTTAACAGATTCAAGAATTGGTCCATTTCATCTACAACATCAAATTTGTGGGCATAGAATTATTCATAATATTCCTTTATTATCTTTTTAATGTCCATGGGATTGGTAGTGATTTTTACTTTTTAATTGAGATACGATTCATATAACATAAAACTCAATATTTTAAAGTGTACAACTCAGTGGTTTTTAGTATACTCACTATGTGTGTAACCATCATCACTAATTCCAGAACACTTCCATCACTCCAAAAAGAAACTCCATACCTATGAGCAGTCACTCTTCATTCTCCCTCCCTCTATCCTCTGGCTACTGCTAAGTCTACTTTCTGTCTCTGCGGGTTTGCTTATTTGGGGCATTTCATATAAATGAAGCCATATAGTATGTGGTCTTTGGCATCTGGCTTTGTTCACTTGGCATGTGTTTTCTAGGTTCATCCATGTTGTAGCAGGTAACAGTAGTTATTCCTTTTTATTCCCACTGTGTGGACATATCAAGTATTTCTTAAATACTTGAATTTATGGATCAAGGTTCATATTGGATACATGGGAGCAACCTGCTCCCAGCCCAGAGCAAAAGAAAAAGATGAGAGACATTATACAGGGGGGACCTAAGTTTACCCTCTCACATGAGGGACAGTAAGAAATGAACCTAGCCTGGAGTTTCCTCTGTAATAAAAAAGAATCCTGCTTGAGTTTCATGAGATTAAATAACCTGCTGCTACTGCCACCAGCTACTACCCACGATGGAGCTCCGTCTACATTCCAGGTGCTGGACTAGGCAGAAACTGCACATGGAACAATCCTTCATGGTGCAAGTTCTTCATCTCCATTTTCACACACAAGGAAACTACAGCTCTGAGAGATAAAGGCACAGGGTCTGCAGAAGTGAGAGCGAGGATGCCACCTCAGGTCTGCCTGACACCAAAGTGCTCCCCAGCTGTCAGGTAACACCCAGAATTCTTTACCTAACTGCTTCAGTAGCAGGAATTCCTGATCTTTTTGGTGCCATGGGCCCATCTGGCAGTCTGGAGAAGTCTACAGACTCTACTCTTCAGAATAATGTTTCAAATGCACAAAATAAAATATACAGGATCGCAAAGGAAATCCATCACATTGAAATACAATTGTCACAGTATTTTTAAATAATCAGACTGATAAAATGGTAATACATCTCCTTCTCGTTAACACACATGAAATAACAAAACCCAGCAGTGAATCTAATCACTAGTATCACTTTGAAGTAGTAAAAAGCATAAATGACATTTGAGGTATCTGCAACCACCGTAAAGTGATCCGAAAACATCTGTATTTCTGTTGGTGACAAAGTCATAGGTGCTACCAAATATGACTGTGGTTTGTTGCCTGTGTTCATAATGGAAGAAAACGCTCAACTTCAGTTAGAGCTGAGTGACAATAACGATGCCACGTGTTCCTCGTCCAAGTTCACAGACCCCTGGGTGAGAATCTCTGTTCCCCAGAAGCTGCGCGACCCAGAGGAATGGGAATGTGGCCACTAGAGGAGGAGGCCCCACCCCTCTCCCACGGCCTGCTGTTGCCTTTTGATGGTCGCATATTCAGAAGTCCCAGTATGAGAAGGGGTCACCACTTTCCTTCCCTAGTCCAGAATTCCTCAAATTTGCTTCTTTTCTGGGAATCTCCCTAAACACAGTGTGTTTACACCATTCTCACGCCGGTCCCCAACTCAGCTTAGTCTTACATATCCTATCTCTCTCTGGACAGTTTAATTCTTTAAAAAAAAAAAAAAAAAAAAGCTCCAGAGAGGTGTGGGGAGTTTCTAATCTCTCATATCAGACTTCTTATATGACTTTAGAAGGGCAGCCCCTAAGCCCGGTTCCCCTGGGAGAGGGGGCCCCCGTTGAAGGTGTGGTGCTGAGGCTCCCGAAATGAATGAAAACCCAGGGCAAGGGCCGGCAGCAGGGGGTGCCCCCCAGAGTGAGCAGCTGGGCAGAACTTCTCATGCTGGGAGCCACCGCCCTTCTGGCTGCATAGGGGCCTGCCTGGGGAGTGGAGAACAATGGGTTAAGCCATGTAACTTCTCTGGACTTCAGTGTGTTCATCCATACAATGGGCCTCTCCAGAGTGGCACATTATGGGGCACAGGGTGCTGCAGTGAGAAGGCTCTAGTACAGTCTCCAAACCAGCCATGAGACATCCTCAGAGCTCACCCCTGATGAGATGAGGCTCATGGGACGCCAGGAAGCAGCAGCACTTTCCAGCACTTCCCTAAAGATCCCATTCACAAAATGACCACAGTTCCTACCTCCTGCCTGCTGTGTTTCTGAGACACAGCCAGGGAGGGGCTGGTCTGGGACAGAGCCAGAGCTTGGACCCAGACCATCTCGGCCCCTTCCTGTTCCTCCTCTTTATTCAGGGCCTCCAGTCTGGGGCCCTTGTCCTCCTCTTTCAGCCTCAGTGTCCCTGTGGATAATGTGACAGCTGAGAGCCCCTCCAGCTCCAGTGTGACCCATCCTGGCCACTCCTCTCTTGTCTGTCAGCAGCAGGACGGTGGGAGCCACTCCAGCCACCCCGGCCGTGGCAGATCACTTTGCCGCCTGCCTAACCACTACCACTGCGGTGTGTGGGGCGTGCATGGGGTTGGGGGGGAGAGGAGGGAGCAGGTGCAGGGAAGCAGCCTCCGCAGAAGCACGTGCCCAGAGTGACATATGTCACCATGTTTCCATGGTTCCCTGGATGTGGCCCCCTCCCCACAGCTGGGGAGGAGCTGGGGCAGGGGGAGAAGGTGGCAGAAGACAAGAGGGAGAGAGAAAAAAGAGGCTGCACAGAGAGGGGAGGGATGACCAGGCGAGGCTTGAAGGGCAGGGTGGGACAGAAATACCCTAAAACACCCTGAGACTGAGACACGTGAGAGGAGTTCAAAAACAAAAAAGTCAAATGTACACCAACAGCCCCAATGTTTCCTGTTTTTCTAACAAATCACCGAAGATTTCCAAGAAAAGCAAGCTGTGCAGTGCTCGGCCCTGGGCACAGCCGCAGAATTTGCACATCTGGCCTGTGCTTCGAGAGCAGCCCGAGCAGTGGCAGGGCACAGGATGTGGCAGCGGGGGCCGCAGACTGCAGAGCGAGGATCCCCAGAGGAACGTGCCAGGAGCCCTCCAGGGGCCCACCTGCCACGGTCACCCCCCCCCATACCTGCAGCCTGTGGGCATTAGCCTGTTCATCTACCAGCCGGTTCATCCTGTGGCTTCCCCAAATCCTTCCTGCTGCATTAATGCAGGCGTCAGTAGGCAGCCAGTGCGACAGGGGAAAACAGAAAGATCCCCCTGTGCTCGAAGGACCCTTGGGAGGATTTACGTACATGGGCTTCCCCACAGCTGTCTGAATTCTCTGAGAATTTCCAGTCAGAAGGGTGTGGGGGCTCTGGGGAGGCCCAGGGGGTCTGATTTCCTTGGGAGGGGCTGACAGCTCAGGTAGAGGCGACGTCACCCTGCCAGCTCCTCACTGGGAGCCCCCATGCCCCACCCCATCTCCAGCCTCTTGCCCTTGCATTGCAAAGGATCTCACAGGGTCTTGGGATCCTCCAGAAGCTCCTCAAGGGACTGGACATGGTGACTTGTCTCTGTAATCTCAGCTACACAGGAGGATCACTTGAAGCCAGGGGTTCAAGGCCAGCCTGGGCAATACAGTGAGACCCTGGCTATAAAAAAATTTCAAAAAAAAAAAAATTAGCCAGGGAGGTGGCGCATGCCTATAGTCCAGCTACTCAGGCGGCTGAGGCAGGAAGACAGCTTGAGCCCAGGAGTTTAAGGCTAAAGTGACAGCTCCTGGAGGGACGGGCAGATCACAGAGCTGGGACCAAAATCAGACTCCTGACCCCAGGACTTGTACCCTGTCTCACCCTGGCCACCTCCTTATCTCCTTAGGAAATCGCACGTTGCCCCTCTGCTTCCCCCCTGCATGCCTGACCCCATCCTGACATACAGAGCTGCCCCTGGAGATCCCCTCTCTACCTGTGCCCTGGCCCTCTTCTCTGCTCCACCCACACCCAGAGGCTCCTCCCAGCTCCTCCCCTTACTCCTGCTGCCTCCCCCACGACCTGAGAAAAGATGCTACCTTCCCTGCCTGGGGCAGCCTCAGTCTGAGCAGAGCCAGGCCTGCAGGCTCCCAGCACCTGCACAGGGACAGGGTGTGGGGAGTCTTGGATGGAAGACGGAGGGAAGCTCCGCAATCTGGCTGCCGCCCCTGCTGAGCAGACCCGGTCTCCCCCATCCCCGCCGCACACACACACACACACACACACACACACACAAACACACACACACACACACACACACGCAGGCTTTGCTGAACCATTTGAAAGTAAGGTGCAGGTTGTAGACATCTGACAAATCACTCCTAAACATCAGATTGAACCATATTAAACATACGCAGATATGAGCAATTTCACAGGGTTCGATCTAACACTTTAGCACCCATCTCTTAAGAACAAGGACATTCTCCAGCCTGACCATACTGTGATCACACCTAGCAAACTAACAACAGCCCTGTAATATCGCCTGCTACACCCCAGGGAATATACTCTTGCTGAGTGTCTGCTCTGTGCCTGAGTCCCCACCAGCCCCATGCCCAGGGCCTCCTCCGTAAAGGGGGCAGGCTGGATTACTCTGTGAATAAAGCCTCTTCGGGCAACTAACATTCCATGATTTTATTCTAGAATTAAGAGGTGGAGCTTTGCCTTCCCTTGGGAACAAGGAGTTGGGAACACATTCTTTGGTGATATGGGAACATGGGACCCCTGCTGTACCCACCCCTCCTCCCCAGACCTGCCTCCAGGCTTCAAAGGCACTCGGCCAGGGCAGGAACATGGGTGATCCTAAGAGAGGTACCAGGACAGGCAGCTGGAGAGCTCCTCCTCGAGCACAGTCCCCGAGACCCCCTTGTCTTGCCCAGGAGCCTTGTCCTAGCAGCACCCAGGGGATTATGTCCAGGGACCTGCACCTCGGCACTGAGACGTATGATTAAAGGGTCTGTACTTATTCCCTTATGCATCAGTTCCACGAGTCCCTGCTCTGACGTTAACAGATGAATGTCCGGCAAGTTCACGGCAAATGAATAAGCTTGAGAAAGTCAGGGTGTGGACAAGGCTCTTCCTCTCCAGGAACCCTGGGGAGAGTGTGGTGCCTGGGGGTCTAGGCAGCCCTGCAGAGGGCCAGCCGAGTGAGCCTGCAAACCTTTCTCACTGCCTCAGCTCCAGAGAGCTTCAAGCCAAAGCCTCAGCCCACGGTGAAGTAAGAACCTGGGTCCTCCCCAGCTATGGGAACACTCACCCCCAGGCAGGCCCGGGCTCCCCCCTCACTTAGGAGGCACAGCTAGGACCCAGGAGAGGTGCCAGGAAACTAGCCACTGGGGTGGGGCATTTGAGTGGACACCAGCTCCTCCCTAACAAACAACAGGTCTTCCCCTGACCCCAGACACACACACACTCACACCCGTCAGGGAGTGAGAAGCTGCTCCCGGAGCTGTATTCCCTCCACTCGGCTCTGCAGCTACTCCTTGTTCATAGGGAGGCTTCACTGCTGGCCCAGAGAGAGCCTGCGACAACAGCGTTGACAGCGGTGGGGAGAGGAAGGCCAGTCATCCCAACAACCGTGAGAAAATGAGAAATGGAAGGTACATTATAAGATTGTATTTCCCAAAGACGGTCACGACAGAATCTCCCGTCTCACGTCCTCTTTACGACACTGCCCTGCCACTCCTCCATCAGGAGGTGGAATCTAATTCCCCTCCCCTTAAGTCCAGGTGGGCTGGTGACTGCTTCAATCAACAGATTACAATGGAAGTGACTCTGCGTGGCTTCCAATAAACTAAGTAGTTAAAGACGGAGCAGCTATTAATACTACCTCATTTGCTAGAAGATTTGCCCTTGGAGCTCTGGGCCATCATGTTAAGAAATCTGACTGTCCATCTGGAGGTTTCCATGATGTGAGGAAGTATAAACCACGTGGAGAGGCCACTCTCAGGCACTCTGGCTTACAGTTCCTGTCTCCACTGTTCATGTCTGCCCAGCCAGGGCTCCAGGCATCATTGAACACAGACAAGCCATCCTCACTGCGCCTAGCCCAAGCTTCTGACCCACAGAATCTGTGAGCACAATAAAACAGTGGCAGTCTCATGCCACTACATTTTGGGGTAGTTTGTTACACAACCATAGTATCTGGAACATACACATCTGGTGTAGGCCCCACACCCTACCAGAGACCACACCACATGCCCAGAAGCCACTGGATCATGTGTTCAGAAAAGCCCCATTGGAAAAGCTAGAAAAGCAAGAAAGAAAACTACTCCACCAGGCATGTAAGACCATCACAGCAATTCAAGGATGGAAGGGCCTTAGAGGCTGTCCAACCTAAGTTTGTTTACACAAATAAAAACCTTTCTTGCCAAGCTAATAGGACCACAAGATCCTTTGCTGGATGCCCTGGTAGCTGCAAAGATGACTAACACACTGTCCTTCATTTCAAACACTGAGCCTCACAGATGCCAGCGTGGCTGCCACCACGTTCTGATGACTAGGATGGTCCCAGCAGTGCACCAGGCCCACCCTGCCTCAGGACCTTTGCACTCGCTGTTCCCTTGCTTGGCCTGCTCTCCTCCCAGATGTCTGCTTGGCTCACTCCTTGATGTCTTTCCAGCCTTATGCTCTCACCGGGGTTCCCAGCAAGCCCCACCTCTGCACATCCTGCTTTACTTTTTCCCACATCTCTGTCACCAGCGGAGACACTAGACATTTTGCCTGTATCATGCTTACTGTCTGCCCCCACACCCGGCCCCATTAGAACGTAAGCTCCACGGGGGCTGAACGTAGATTGCCTGGCACATACTTGCTGAATGAACGAGCGAATAAATGAACGGATAAGTGAATGATGAAGTCTGGAGGAAGACAGAAGGATCGCACACCTGGCCTGGCTGAGATGCGGCTGCTGCTTTTCTCATGTGGGTCCTAAAACTGGCCCGAGCCAAGGTCTAGGGCTGGCCGGGAGCGTCGCCTGGGAGGCTCATTAGGTTAAAACAGGCCCTTAGATGAATCCTCTGGTCATCTCATCTCTTGGAAGGTCAAGGAAGCGATGAGGAAAACTACTATTGTATCTTCTGCCTTTAATTCTGACTGAGAACAATGAAAGGTTCCCAAAATAGAGGTGAGAGGAAAACCAGGAGAAAATGACCACACGAGCTCAGAGCTTATAGTCATCACGGAAGAAAATGCTGGACATAGTCCAGACTCAAGTCAGACCCACGTCACAGACTTTATGAAAGCACATTTCCAGGAGGCTGGGGATCAGAGAGGATGGCTTAACAGGGAAGGAAAGCCCTGAGAATTAGATCTGCGGGCACAGTCCTGCAGTTTCACAAGGGAGAAGGGAGGGCGGGACAGCGCCGGGCAGCGTGACTTCCAGGGGCCCTAGGCAAAGATGGACGCAAGGCCCCCAAGTAAGAACGGTGTACAAGAGAGAGAGCGAGGATGTCATGCAAGCAAGGCGTGAGAAAAACGCTGCAGATGTCACAAAGGGCGGGTAAAGTTGTCTTCAGAGCCCAGGCCAGGAGAGATCGGGCTAACTGCGCAGAACAGTGACAGACGCCTGAGAGGAAGCAGGACTCCACTGCTATTTTGCCTTCATCTTTCTTCTCAGGAATGGCTACCCCACTGGAAAGCAGGGATCAAAGCCAGTTTATTTAGTCAACAGAAAATACGTATTGAGGGTCTATTATTTGAGGGGCTTCACTAGGCCTGGGGAGTCCAGAGATCTCACAGAGCCCATGATCAGGGGCAAGGCAGACCCATGAGCAGTCACCACACAGGGTGGTGGGAGCAACAAAAAAATACGGAAAAGATGGACAACCCAACAGAAAAATGGGCCAAAGACTGGAACAGACACTTCACAGAGGAGGATGTCGCAGTGGCCACGACACATATGCAAAGGTGCTCGATTTCATCAGCCATAAGAGAAATGAAATTAAAACTACAAGAAGACACCACGACACACCAACCAGAATAACTAGAATTAAAAAAAATGGAAAACACTAAGCGTTTGTGAGGATGTGAAGCAATGTGAACGCTCACAGCTGCTGGTGGGAATGTAAGCTTGTGCGACCACTTTCCAAGTGGAAAGCCCCTTAGCAGTCCCTACTGACGCTCAACCTGTGCCTGCCCCGTGACCCGGCAAGTCCATGCCTAGACATATACCCAAAGCACCTGCACCAAAAAGTTCAGAGAGGCACCATCCAAAGTAACCTTCCAGCTAGAAACTACCCAGTGGGCTAGGTGTCCCATTGGAGATCAATAGGGAACAGGTGTAATAGGAACTTGGAGAAATGCAACATCAATTAGCAAAGCTTCTCCAAAACTCCTCAGAAAATGGAAGGAGGAGATGCCCTGGGTGAGATTCAGGCGTGGTGGTGGAAAAATAGACAGAGGTAAGAGGCAGGGGATAGCATGGCTCCTTTAGCCCCACTGGAGGACAAAGCATGACACAGCACACACGGGGAGATGAAGCTGCGTGGGCTGGCGTGGGGAGCTGGGAATGGCCTTATATGCCAAGCTAAGTGCTTAAGAGCTTACTCAAGGGCCACGTGGAGCCATTTCTAACTTCTGAGCTGGCAAATGTCACAGTGGCCTTGGGATTTCAAAGATAACACCAGCTATGGGCGAGAGGTAGATTGGGGGAGAAGGGTCTGATACAGGAGGGATCTGAAGTCAAACAGGGAGCCTTGCTGCTTAAAATGAGCTCAGGATTGCAGAGGAGAACAAATGCATCTCAGAGTCATAAAGAAACTTGAGGTTGTGAAAGGGAACTGCTACCGATTATCTTTGAAGAATCAGAGAAAATGAAAGATGTGTAAGAGAAAGAGACACTACCAAAGGCTGTCCTCATCTGGGGACCAGAAAAAAAGTAGAATCCTGGATGCTTTCTCTACACATCATTAGGAGGTAGTTGTGGGCACTAAGGAAAGGACCCAGAAAGCACCAATAGCTAAAAGGAATAACGGACTCACTGACTAAACAGGTCATACAAGAGAATGCCACAAAACAGCCTATTTGAATTTTAGCAGGTCTCGCTACAGTCTCGTGTCAATGTAAAAAATGTGAGCGGAATGATAACACAGACGGACGGCTCATCACTGGCTTAATAACTTCAGCCAAGAGGGGTTGAGTAGCTTCATCTGCAGGGACATCTCTCCTAAAATGCCAGAAAACTCTGCTTTTGGTCCTTTATAGCATACCATTTTTAAAAATTATGGTAAAATAGGCCGGGCGCGGTGGCTCATGCCTGTAATCCTAGCACTCTGGGAGGCTGAGACGGGCGGATCGCTCAAGGTCAGGAGTTCGAAACCAGCCTGAGCAAGAGCGAGACCTCGTCTCTACTAAAAATAGAAAGAAATTAATTGGCCAACTAAAAATATATAGAAAAAATTAGCTGGGCATGGTGGCGCATGCCTGTAGTCCCAGCTACTCAGGAGGCTGAGGCA